>DWNA01003439.1:0-10067 GCA_018249835.1 Heliconius besckei
GTTCGCGATAAAGATGTTTGGAAATGAGTTGCTCTATTTCTAAGTTGAAATTGTAATTGTAATTTGTAACAAATACTGGCAATGAAAAAGAGTGGCCATGAGTTTCTTTGCCTGTATCTTCTCATGAACGGGCTTTTTTCAAGTCAAAATTGGAAATTTTTTTTGGTTATTTTATTTTGTATTTTTTTTCTACTTTATGACATGTCCAAGTAAATGTTAAGCATTTTTATGGAATAAAGATATTTTTTTACTTTGACTTTGACAACCAACAAGAAAGTGACCTAAAACAAAATTTTGGAATAATATTAAAATATCGTTTGTGGGTTCGAACCCCACTTGATGGAGTGAATTGTTATTTCTTAATATTTTTATTTCTTTGCTCTGGTAATAAGGCAAATGTCCGGAGTAGATTCCGCCACTCAACACACAATGCCTAGAAAAAATCTACGAAAAGTTTGCCTACCCTGCTGTATGCGAGTATATCCTCGTGTAGTTGATTTTTTTAATAACAATATCGAATTACATATTATTATATTATTAAAGCCGCACCGATTCCATAAGAGTTTCTACTATAAAATACTCCGTACGATGCTCTCATATGTTAACGACAAGAAGCTTATCACCAAATTAAAGCTGTCTGTGTAAGAGCTTATTATCCTTTCACATAAACCGTTCGCAGCGATGTATTAAATTGCAACCAAACTGGTTAGGACGAATGGCATACAAAGACTTATTCTATGTAGGTATGTTAAATGTATAGAGTTGTCTTAATCTTCTCCAAAAATGTTTGGATAGAAATGTAATAAATGATTGATATTTTTTTTAGGGGTAAATAATAAATAAGTTGCAATATGGTTTGGTTTGGTTTTATTTTATTTTAGCATATAAGGAGTTCCGCCATCTGACGACATCCAATGTTTTTAAAATTTCATAGAAATGGAATAATTCGTATAAATAATAATTCAAACAATTTCTGACAGTGTAAAGATGACATCTATTAAATATATAATGTATGTAGTCGTATATACACTATACCTCACCTTATAACTCGCACATAGCAAGGTAGGCATAGGAACTTAGTGTTAAAACACTCCGTCCTCATTATGACACTTGTGTTCCACACTTTCCGCTAATTCTGAGGGCATTGCGTGGTGAGTGACAGAACTGAACTTGCTTCGTTACCACAGCGAAGAAATTGAATATCTTATTTATTAAAATGGGAATCGAACTAACAACCGACTGGCCTCAAACGTTTTTACAGATTTCACTGTTACAACATTTCGTAGAACAATGTAATCAACACAATCGTTTCAAACTACGTAATTGGCGATATTGGCATAAGAAAAGAGTGTGCTATTTCTGTATAAGAGTATGGTCAATAGAGCGTTTGCCCTGGCTCGGCTCTCCAGCCCCTCTGAGTAGTTATCACTGCTATGCTGGATATTCTACTTCGAAGTAGCAGTGTGTAAACTCTACGGTGGAATAGTTTGGAGAGCAATACACTGGAATTCATTTCAATAGATTTGGAAATGTTTTGAAAAACATTTTTAACATGTTCTACATTAACAATATTATTGCTTCTATATTATATATATTGTGCAGACAATTGGAAATCGGAACCACCATCACCAAAATAACACCATCATCACAAATATATATTTTTTGCACCCATAAATTAGTTACATAATTGTACAGTATACACTAAATCGCGAAATTTCTCTACAAGATGGCGATCACCAAAACATTCTTGGTGTAGAGCAAACTTAATATTACTTTTATCTGGCCTGCATCATACCCGTAGCGTCCGGACCGCCTGCAATGACATCCGCACTTTCTTTTTATGTCTTTTTCATTTTTATTACCCTTCACTCGTAATACCAACTGTTATAGCAAACGCTGTTATGAGTTTGTTCTCCTTTTATTGTTGCTAGTGCGTTTTATTTCATGGAATTTCAATGGGATGGCGTAATAACGTCGGTAGGTGAAGGTTAAATTATATTATGTTTTTTTTTTTATCATCAGCTAATAGCGTGTAAATATTACATTCATGTTGATTATTATTTGTGTTGCTTAATGAAACATAACTGTTATCATAGAATTTTCATTCAATTTAATGCATTTTTTAATTTAATATTAAAATTCTGTACGTAAATAATAGAAATCAATATAAATCAACGAGGGAAGAAAATGAGAGAAGAATGAAACTTTAAAATTTGAGTAACATTATAAAATTATGCAAATACATTGATGCTTAAAACAAAATGTATGTCACATACGTACGAACTGACAGACAAACATTACGACAAATAAAAGTTTTTTTCTATAAATGGCCAATAAAAAATTATAGAAATAAAATTATATCACAATTCATACTACGTTCTCAAACACAAGTAGGTAGTAGGCTTGTTACGCGGTCCCGGATCGTTGGTACTGTTTTTAAGTGGCCAACTGCATTTCTAAAGGAACTTCAAGTCCTTTCAGTTTAATTTAATTAGATAGCTTTCAATGCAGAGCGTGGGCTGCAAACTTCAGTGTTAAAATAAAGGGAAAATTTTAAGAAATTTACAATTATTTTACTTAAAATTTATATTTTCAGACTAATTTGTGTTTGTGGCTTCGTTATTATACAAAAAACGTCCGAATGTTACTAAGTACGTCAAATTGTTCTTTTTAATTACAAACAGAATTTAATTGACATTATCATGAGCGATATTTTATATTCTTTGCAAGTTTCCAGTATTTCTACCACATATGATAGGTTAAGTTATTTCAATTGTAAATTGTATTTTAGTAGAAGTTTTGTACGACTTTTTTGCCTATCAGTGACAAATTTAAAATTGGATGAAAAAATGTAATTTAAGTATAGAAATTTTATTTTGTTAATATTAGATAATTAGGTATATTAGAAAATTGTACAATGCTAATTTTGGATACTCTTACATCTTATTCAAAAAAAAAGATAAATTTGTTTTAGCGATAGTTTTTTTCTGCCTACTTTGCTGTGTGCGGGATACAGCGAGAAGCTTAATAAGTAGAAAGAACGTAATTTTATGACTCTCCGTGTTTCGCAAGAATCGAATAGCTTCAATATAAATATAAAACCCATTTCTCCAGAACTTGTATTGTTAATAGATAAATTGCTTCATCATCACGGACATGATGATGAATTGAGGCCATTACGGCGCATGGACAACCATATGCATATGTGAGGACTGGCGGATCGATAAGCCACTTGGGGGCATGAATATATTTTATTTCTTCGCTTTCGTAGACGAGCTACGGATTCCTTTGTAAAGCGGAGAACGGAGTGTCTTAGCACTAGGTTGGCCCTGCCTACCCTATTACTGCTAGAAGAAGCTTACTAATAGAAGCTAATACAGTCATAGAGTTGTCAATGCATGACTAGTCGCTTTGTCTTACATATAGCGATATGCAAGATGAAAAAAATCCAACTTCACGCTTATAGCACTCCGACTTTTCCCCACTTTTCGAAGCATTGCGTGTTAGTAATAGAGTGAAGAAATTATTAATTAATAATAATGAAATATTAATAAATAATAATTTATTCTTCTGTGGGAATCGAACGACGGTTACAAGCTTGGGCCCCTGCGCCTCACAATAAAAATATGTCACAGATATTATGTACATACATGTTACTTATTTTCTTCTATCTGTAATACAATGAAAAATGCTATTTGTAAAACTTCAGGCAATCCATTTGAAATTGAATCCTAAACAATATGTTCCACCAATTATAGTTTTCGTTGGTCTTTATTTTTATTTGTGGAAGCCAAATTGATTGATACTACTTTCTACACGCAACGTACAGTGTTTTATTTGCGTCACCTGTACCGGAATATTTCAATCAAACATAACGATCATCGTATGAAACAACCTTTTGATTAATAGCTGGGAAAATAAAATAAAAAAAAACCAGAATATTATAGAGCACTTTTTGATTACGTTTTATATGTCATCTAAATGACTTGACAGCTTCGTTGTTATTTTTTATAGCTCTTATATATTTTCTTCTTATAAATCACTTAAATAATATGAAGTTTTATAAAAGTAGCGGGCGAAGTCTCGTTTGTCCACTAGTTCCTAATTAGAATTCATGAATTGTAAGAAAATAAATAATAATATTGATAACAAATGTATACTCATCTATCACTCAAGTAAACAACTTTTACAAAAAGATTCCAAATTATGTATGCGAATATCTTAAGTTTCAATAATTACATTAATATAATATTGTATATTAAAAGTCGCTGTATCCCGCACACAGCCCTACTGCGGAGGGAACCTAGTATTAAGACACTCGGTTCCCCACTTTTCACCGAATTTTACAAGGCATTGCATGTTGAGTGGCGTAACTCAACATTTGCTTTTGTGCTAGAGCGAAAAAATGAAGATATTAAGAAGTTATAATTCATTCCTTTGAGTGGGGATTGAACCCATAGCATCGACGCCCTCATTCATAGTATATGTATTTCAAATCGATGGACTTGATATTTTCCATCAAAGCAAACTTTAATATCGATTTATATGCTGGCTCAAAATGTATGCTCTTCAATGACTTCGGGTAACCAATATTTTATTACTAGACTACTCTGCTAGTTCCTGTAGATATTTCGTATATAGCAAGATTCGAAGTCGTGCGTCTTGGATACCGTCCAAGCGTTGTAGCCAATTAAGCTGGACGTTGAAATCCTATCATATTTTTTTTCTAAAAAAGGTTTAATTTGGACCAAAGGTTTAATTTTTTTCTAAGCTAAAAAACATTATATATTTATAATCAGTGCGAACGGCCTCAAAAAATAATCTTTATACTTTTATGTTTTACAAGTGAACCCGGACGCGGCTACGCCTGCTTAAACTATAAGAATATTTATTAAATATATTATTTTCAGTTTTCAATAGCATTAGTAAGAAAATATAAGCTTAACTAATCAAAAAGAATAATAAGTAGAGGCATATTATTAGAAAAAAATATCTGAGAAATTGAAATAGACTAACATAAGAAGTAAAAGTGACTTAACAATATTCTTAATATTAGAAAAAGTACCTAAAAATCGTACCAAAAAACTACCTAAAAGGATATTTTTTGCCAGCAATATCAAATAAAATAAGAAGAGAACCAAAGTGTATTTTAAATTAATTATAAACAGCAAATAAAGTTCGAAAATTTATAAAACCGTCAACGTCATCTGCCCGTTCGCGTCGGTCATACTCATACTATACCACTCGTAGGCTAGGTCATTTCAAATCAGTGACATCTCTTCAATTATTTATTAGTATGTAATACAGTAAACTATAATTTCAATCTAGATAAAATGCTAAAAGTGACTATTATATTTATTTTCATAAGGATGAATATCAAAATGTCGCGGTAACGGTCGTGTGGCGACGGCAGAATAAATTGCATGTCAAATTAGAAAGTACTTTAAAATATATTAGTTTATATGTGTAATGTAATGTTATATAGCCCATAGCACTTCTCAAGAATGCAGCTTTCATACAAAACAAAAACAATGTAAATCGGACCAGTAGATCTAGAGATCTTAGCGTTCAAACAAACAAACAAATTCTTCCGCTTTATTATATTAGTATAGATTTATGCTATTATTTTTTTAAATTTAAAACATATAGTTTTAATATACATATTTTTTGCTGTATCTTATATTAAAACTAAAACTGATATTTTAATAGTATGTCCCAACTATCTATCGCAGCCAAGACTGTAGGATACGTACATCTAAGAGCAAATACAACGCTATACGGAGACGTTAATTATTAGCGTGAATTGGAGAACGTTTCATTATGATGTGAGGAGGAATTACTGTGCTTTCCTTCCAACTAACTCCTGAGAGACAAATATAATTGAATTTATTTATAATATACTAGCGGCCCGCCCGCGGTTTCACCGTGACGTTTATGCAAAATTTGAGACCCCTAGCATTTGTAGTAGCGAAGTTCCATACAAATTTTCGACCCCAAAAAGAACCCCTTAGAAGTCGAATATTGCAAATTCCCGTCTTAGCGAGCACCTACGTCCTAAAAGTAACTTCTATGCAAAATTCCTATTCCTATTCCTAGCACTTGTAGGTTCTGTTGTAGGACTTGTATTTCGTGATGAGTGAGTGATCTTTCGATTTTATATATATAGATATATACTACATCATACCCAAGGTAAATAACATGCGCGATGGTCTTGTTACCAGAGGGAAGTATATGGGAATCGAACCCATAACTATCGCACTTATAGTTAACTCGCCACTTACAGTTAACTCACCACAATCTTATTTTATTTTACAATCATTAAGTAGATTTGCGTGGATCTTTATTGAATTCGCGGTAAAATTTTTGAATAAAAGATTAAATTCAATTTCTTTAGAAGATGTTTGCGAATACTTAACCGTACTTAATTAATTCTATCGAATTAGTCGAGGCTTTATCTAGTTGAAATTTGGATAAACTTCACCTTGGCTGTGGCATTTTATTTTATTTTTCTAAGCGAGACCGTTTATGTTTTAACACTCATAAGGTTTAACACGTTTCCCGATTAATATTGTAAAATATTTCAGTAAATATAGCCCAAGTACGTTAAAATGTTGAAATGCAAATGTTGTTGAAACAGTGGGTGTGTAAATATACTCGTATAATAGAAATTGGAAAGTGAATAATTCTATGATATACAACTAAGTTATAAAAAAAAGTAACTTCACGGGCTTCTCATGAATTGTTCTTACTATAATTGTACTGTTTTTATCGGAAATAGCTCTTAAATTAAAGGAGTTATGGGATTTCCACCTTTTATATAAAGGTTTGTGTTCTCGGTATCCTTTAATAATATCTTTATGAAATTTGAAATAAACGGTGCTATTATTATTATCATATATATATTTTTATATTTTAGTAATAAAAATTATTATTATATATATATTATTAATAAAATTATTATTAAAAATTATATTTTAGTAATAAGAATTTTTATTTCATATACCACTCCTTTAATAGCCTACTAAAGTTAAATTCAATATGGACATATTAGTGAATTATCTATGCTATAAGTTAAAAAATAAATAAATAGTGGAATATATTTTAATATGTTATTTCTGATAAAAATAAATAAAATCAAGTTAAAATCAATTTATTTATGCAGTGCAGCTTTACCAGACTTATCCTGTTAGACCCTTAATATATCTAAAAACCGTATATTTTCGTACTTCTTTAATAAAAAAAATATATCATATTATACCTATAAACATTCGTAATACAAAAGCGTAAAATTAAGTTTCTTAGAATAATGGGCCGCAGTTATTATAATATTAATAAAGGATATTACATATCTAATAACATACAAGTACGTTGATTATAATATAATTCAAAATTCTAATAATTATGTTTCATATATAAATATTATATTTAAATTAGATGAATATTTAAATTAGCGCGGTGGTAATGCCCTGATAGTAATATTCCGAGTCGGATATTAAATTGTGACCTTTAAATTCTGTCATCTACAATATTAGTTCAAAGTGAATAGAAATAAGAAAAAACTTTCTTTCCTTTTTCTCTTTATAAATGTTGATATAAAAAATATATCGACCAAAAATACTAAGCTGGACGAGAGCTAGACGAAACTAATATTAAATAATCTCCAGGGAAAGATAAATAGTACGTAGTCGCTTGAGAAATTTCCAACATAAATCTTCTAATCATATATTATGAACTTACCGTCGTGAGAATCGTAGATGAAAATAACGCTCGTCCAGCCGTAATAAGTAATGGTGTCGATAACAGCCTTATGGTAGTCCGGACGGAGGCTCACGGCGTAGTCGATCAAGCCAGATGTCGGGGGAAGTACCTGGAAATATACGTGTATATGTTGAATTGAATTCTACGAATACTGTTGTGTGAAGAAATGTGAAAATATTTTGTACTACTTCTAACTGAATGAATAACTGAATCTCTTTTAAGTAATGCAATCTTTCTATTTGCCACCAGAACAGAAATGCCACAGTTATAGACTAGTGTGATATTCTGATTTGCCATGTTGTCACCGATTGTATGAAAATAAGAGAACTCAAAGCCGCTCTCCGTCACACCTCTACGGAGAACTTAATTTCGTTATTTTTTCTCATTTACTCGTATTTAAGCAGTGTTAAAACAATTTTCATAAATATAAATACAAAATAGATCATTTAGTAGCTGGAATGCTTCAAGTACAAAACATAAAAAATCTTTCTAATACGAAAGTAAGTGTCAGTCTGTAGAAGTAATAGACGTCTGTCTGTTACTTTTACACAACCAAACCGCTGTACCGATTGTAATGAAATTTGATTGTGCGAAAGCTAGAAAAATAGGAAAAGAAAAATAGGAGATTCACATGATTTTTTTTCCAAATCTATGTATATGTCGAATGTTATGAGTTTTGAATTTAATAAAAGTTTTTTTATACATGTTTTTCATAAAAATACCTATTGTTTTAGTGAAACTTGATATTTTTTTAATAAATATATTGGACATATTTTTATAAAAAAAATATTTGTATAAAACAATACAATTTAAAACGTTACTCGATAATATCATAAGCCTGGATGCTTTTTTGTTCATACATACTCGTATATTTTCATGTTTGTCAATAAACAATTTTTATTAACTATGTAGTTTAAATATAGAGGATTTTATAATTATTTTTCGAGCTAGCTGGTTGTTGTCAATTTAAATTCTATTTAACGTTATCGATAAATAACCTCTATAATCATTCCGTCGAGACCGTCGTGGCGTAGGGGTACAAGGGTGTGACTGAAACGCAATGGTTATGGCTTCGATCCCCACTCCAGAAAATTAATTATTATTTATAAATATTTTCATCTCTACGCTCTGGCACCAAGACAAAAACCGCCTCTCAACACGCAATGCCTCGAAAATTTTGGCGGAAAATGGTGAACGGTGTATCTTAACACTATATTCCATTCGCCTAACATATTGCGTGCGGGATATGGCGGGAAACTGATAAAAAAATCTCTAAAATCAGTATTTCGATCAGGAAAATTAGTACTACGACTTTCACTTTTGGCGTCTCACAATGGTAGGTTGGTTCCTTTTAAAGTATCAAATTCCCATATTCCTAGATATTATCATTAATGTTGATATATCAACTTGCGGCAATATCCTGTGTTTACCGCCAATAGTTCGGCTTGACTGCGGCCAACCATAATTATACCCAGCTGTACAAAATGTCATATTAGCGGCCGCTACGGCTATAAGCTGAAGAGTAAACTACCTATTATTATTAATGATATCCCTTAAATATACTTAGAAAATGTAATATGGCTTTTAGTGTGTTTTTAATAATTAATCTTTTTTAATAGTATAATATAAGTGAAATGAAAAATAATTCTAAAAGTTATTTTTAGACTTCTGTCATTTTAAGGTATTAAAAGGACAAACGTTATCGTTATAGCATCAATTTGTTGTTCTGCTGTCCGTCTGTTGAGACTATTTGTCTCTGAAAAAACACCCTTAAAGTAATAATTTGTAGATATTTCATAGAAAACAATTATTATAAACTTATGTTTGTAGATCACTTCATACAAAATGAGGCCGCAAACTAACATCCACTATAAAAAAGTTTACTTTTCGTTAAAGTTCAATTGTTACGGAATCCTCGGTGGGCGAGTCCGACTCGCACTTAACCGGTTTTTTTATATATGCAGTTTTCAATTATATGAGCATGACTAATATTGATGCTGCAAATGTATGGAGAACAAAAATAAAACTATATCAGAAAGATACACAAAGTAAAAGTTATTGGAAATGAAAGGTAGGTATGTGCGCGAATTGTAGGAAAATTAGTTTACTTTTGCAATAATAATATCTGAAAATGAAATCAGTTTATATAAAGTTAGTTATTTAGCTATTAAAACGTTGGATTTATATAATACTAGCAACCGCCAGCGGCTTCGCCCGCTTAAACTACACAATTATTAATTCAATATACTGAATTACTTTATGTTCTAATATTTCATGTTTGCAGCGCACTTAGTGATTTCTAATATGCA
>DWNA01003440.1:0-10066 GCA_018249835.1 Heliconius besckei
GCGTGAGTAACACTAGTGATTGGAAACAAGGATAATATAACATTTTCTTTGATATTTTTATTGCTATCAGAAAAGCATCTGGTTTCCACGAAAATAAACGTTTTTTTTTAATAATTTGTTTTTTCACGTGCCTTTACTTGAATTTGATTGGTTATTCGAGAAAAATTATACGAAATGCGGCTGCAGTTTTCATGATATACGTAATGTAAGTTTCTTTATAAAATATACAGTAACAAATGTTGCATTAAAATAGAAAATGCAAAGAAAAACTAGTGAAAACTAAATTAAAATTAATCTTCCTTAGATTAAATTTTATTCGAATACAACCAAAAGGATGGCAAATAGATGTTCGAATTCTGTCTTTTTTTATTATTTTATACCTTTGGTTTTGTCTTTGAAACCGTAAGTCGGTGTTCTGATTATGATAAAACATTCAAAGGAACATAGGTACTCGTGTTGAAATATTTATTTACGATTATTGCGTAGTCGTGATCGGGCCGTAGTTATTTGATGGTACGCTGTACTTTTGGCTTAGAAGAAAATGTATGTTTATAATGTATATATGTGATTTAAAATAAGCATAAGAAACAATTCCACTTTCATACATTTGCAAAGACGTAGTGACAGACGGACAGACATAATTAATGTTTAAATATATGGGAGCTGAAACTCTTCATGCTTTTCACAGTTAATATTATATTAACTTTTTTTTAATGAAAGCATACATTAAATATATAGGTACTTATATATACATACGATATCCTATTAAAAATCGTTTCTTATGATAATGAAAAAGAAATCTATTAGGGTTTATTTTCACAAGCATCGTATTCCAAATTAATTATAATAATTATTAAAGCAACACACAGTAGTCTTAAAAATAGTAGTAGGTAACCTCCAAGAAAATCTGCGAAAATGTACAACACTGATGCGATGATTTACGCGAACGTAAATATTATGAAATCTGTACACCGCACCAATACTTGGGTCTCGGAATATTCGAATTCCTCAGTACATTTAAGTTTGCATGAGACGCTTCTTGTAAACATAAACAAATATATAACAGATGTTTATATGGCGACGTGCATTGCAGACGAAATGTGTCTTAGTGATTTGATAAATAAATATAGGAGAGAATAGTGTTAAGTTACTTTTCGCGAAATGTTCGACATTTTAATGGCTTTTGTGCTATGAAGTTAATAATATAACAAAAAATATTTTTCTTTCTTTCTTTTTCTTTTTGTACTGTTTATTTACATATTTCATAGTTTATATTACGTATTGATTAATTCTATACACGTTGTGGTTTTGTTAACGGTGAATGAAGTGAGAAGTGACGTCACTTGTATGAATAATGAATTAAGTCAAAGTAAAATATAAATTGGTTTCTTTTTCCTAGAAGTAAATAATCATTATTATAAAGCTTTTCCTGGAGGAATCCAGGATTGTGCGGAAAATAGGGAACGGAGGTATTTTAATGTCAACGGAGTGTCTTAACACTAGACTCCTAAGTTCCCTCTGCCTACACTGCTACGTGCGGGATAAAGCGTGGAGCTAAAAAAAATATCTTTAACACGTCGTTGAAATCCGCAAATAGACCAATCACTTTTTCATCATTACCACTCTTCATATCTGGATAGATATGAACTCGCACCTACCGCGTGTACTAAACTGTACTTAAAATACGTCCTGCAATGTACGACGTCTGATAATAACGTTATAAAAATTATAAATTCATATCAAGTACCAACATCGTCTCATAGTGTTTGCACGGTAATGGGACTCATCTGATTCATTGTTAACATGTCTTCGAGGGAAACACTAGCGGTTTATATATTATTGTTATTAATTATAAGTTAAATTTGCATATTATTATTATTTTTCTTTTTTTTTCAAGTTAATTGTGACCTATTAATTTTAATCATCCATCCATTGATATGTTGATTTAAACTTATAATTATATTTTTTATTTAATTACTATTTATTTCTACTATTATCGTGCATTAACTAATGGCTAGTAGCTAACATGTCGCGAAAAAGTTATTTTATTATTTAATGTATAACATTAATTATTTAGATTATTTCATTTAAGTTATTCAAGTAAATTTCTATAAAATAAAATAAAAAACGCCAGTGTCCTCCCATGCTAGTGTATCACTAACATACGTAACGTAACGTAACGGTAACGCAGCTCCGCCGTCGCTCCGGAGGCGCCTCCGCCTCGTCCGCCTCCTCGCTCGAGGGCGAGTACTACGCTGATAACAAGGTGCTTCGTTATCATTGACATTTTATTGTTTCATGTAGCTGTTGTAGTTGTATGTTCTAGTGGTAGATGTTGAATGAAACTATTTTATACAGGTTAATTGTAGTTAATTTTGTGTCTTGGCTTCGTGCATCTCTAGTGTAGGTGTAGCAGGGAACTCTTGGTTTTCATATACTACTGAGACATTGCATATGTATGCACATATGCATTGACTTTAAATATATAGTTATATCATCTTGAGTGGGAATCGAACCCGCAATCATAGTGATGTGTCAATGTTCCACGAAGGTACAGATGCAATTTGATATTTGATAATTCATTTTCATCAGACTATAAGTGGTGCGTACAGTATCTTTCGGTTAATCTGAATAAAATAGTTTCATCCAATTTATCTAAAATAATTTATTCAGTAGAGCACAAAGGATTTATGAATTGTGTAAAATGTGATGAAAGTAGAGTGAGTGCGGCATTGAGTTCAGCCACTCAATATGCAATGTCTCCAGAATTCGGCAGATTTGGGGAATGAAAGTGTTTAATGGCAGTGAAGTGTCTTAACTCCTCTCTTCCCAGGTTCTCCGATCAGTGTGAAGCTAAAAAAGATAAGAAAGCTAAGCTTTTGTAATAATTTTCCGAAGAATTTTTTGTAAACACTAAAAATTTATATTATAAAAGTCGTAAAATTTACTTTATACTTTAGAAAAGTAGTGTTTGTCTACCGCAGAATTTCTTGCTTTTACTCGCACTTTACCTTTTTTTATGTGAATTCACACAACATTCATATTTGTCTTTGCTTAATTTCTTTTCTGGCAAATGGCATGTATGGCACTTTTTAGATTTAATTTTGCGCGTCTTAAAATGTTTGTGTAAATATGTATATGGAAAATTTGTATAGTGTAAATGTTTATTATAATTATAGAAGCCGCCACCAGGCGCGGTGAAAGTGATGCCGACCGCTCCTGACAAGAAGGAGGAGAAGCTAGCGGAACGAAAACCAGCTGAGAATGGTTAGATTTTGTTTCTTCTTTAGAGTATTCTATTTGTATTAATAATATAAATAAATAAATTATATATTTCTCTGATCTGGTCATACATGACATACTTAGTAATAAGTAAATTGTTATATTTTACAGGTACAGACACGACCAGTGACCCTGGAATTACAAACAATGTAGAAACACCCAAAAAGTCTAAGGTAAAATATTAATTGTATATACAAAACATTTTTTAATTTGTTAATACATTTATGAATGGTAGACAGGAGAACGCAATTTTCTTAATTACAATTCAACAGTAGTTTGTGTCATGTACATCTTTGTAAATATATTCGTCTTAGAGGCATGCATTATGTATATTATTCAGTTCGCACTCAATGTATGTGTCGATTGAAAAACTGCTGCCTTAGTGCGTACACCGATTTAATTGAATAATGTAGCGTTTTTTTATTTATTTTTATGTGCTGTTTCTTATTTTACTTTTTTTTTTCTTCCAAATCCCCATTTCCTTATTAGGGAGGCTTCACGCTGTTCGGCAAAAAAGAAAAATCTCCCAAAGATGACAAATCTCATAAAGAGAAATCTCCCAAATCAAAAGATAAATCTGAAAAATCTCCAAAAGATAAATCTGAAAAATCTTCAAAAGAGAAATCTCCGAAGGACAAAGACAAGAAACTCAAAGATCCTAAAGCTAAGATTGCTTTACTCGACACGTCTAATGATAGCTCTAATCTTGACAGCTCTGTCGATAAAAGTCCCGCTAAAGGTGGAGAAAAACCAAGTTTCACCAAACCATATGAATATACTGACACAGAAAAGAGCCCAACGCGGAAACCGTTTATCCAAGGTGCATTTAGTTATGAAAAAGAACCAATTTATGATGAAAAACAAAGAGGTTTGGATGACAATCAGAGCCCTGGAACTAGAAAAGCAGGTCTCGCATTTAATTATGCTCCTGGAGAAGATAAAAAAGTCGCTGAAAGTGCTGAAAAGAGAAAAACACCTGAAGATTTAAGCAAACTTAAGACACCTGGTATTGATTATGTGCAATCAGCAGCTTTGAAGGAACAGGCCAAGGCTCCTAGATCAGAGCTAATTGACCCAACTCTAGCTTTGTTAGACGCTGAAAGAGCTCATCATGAAGCTCCGGTAGTCATTGCACCGATTCCAGTGAAAACTGACAATGAAATCCAAATAGTGATAATTACTGGTAGATACAACCCTAAGGCAAAGAAACTTGATGATGCCAATGGAACAATTCTTGTTACCAAGGGAACATTAAACAAAGCTACTGGTAAGATTCAAACTGAAAAAGAACTTATCAATACGAAATCTGGGCAAATAAATTACACTGACCCAGCGACTGGAAAAGAAGAAGTTAAAAATGGTCATGTTGATTCAAAATCTGGTCATATACTTTTTACTTCTGGTGTTATTGACCCAAAAACAGGTAAATTAGATCCAACATTAGCGCAACAATATTGCTTTGTCGAAAAATTAAATGACAAAGTAGGCGCTAAGACTGGCAGAGAAGTTGATTTAGTTGTAATCACTGGTAAATATGATGGTAAGCATAAAAAATTAGACGCATCACATGGACATGTGGAAGTATCAAGAGCCATTGTTGCGCCAGATGGAACTGTTCACTCGAACTATGGGCTAATAGATCCCCGCAATGGTAAGATTGACTACATCGATCCTAAGACAGGCAAGCAAGATCCTAAACAAGCTTATGTAGATATAAAAACAGGTAATCTCCTTGTTACAACAGGAGTTGCTGAGCCTAAATCAGGGAAGATTGATTCTTCATTAGGACAACAATTTAGCATTGTGGAGAAAGATGCTACAAAAGCAAATAGAGAAGTAAGATTAGTTGTGGTTACAAGCAAATATGATTTGAAGAATAAAAAACTAGATCCATGCTTTGTTCATGTTGATTCAATTAAAGGAGTACTCAGTGGAACAGATGGCAAAATTTATACTGAATATGGCGTTATTGATCCAAGAACAGGTGATATACAAATAACAGATGCTAAGACAGGTAAACAGGAAATAAAACATGCCACAGTTGATACAAAAACTGGAAATATCCTTTTACTGTCGGGTGTTATTGATCCTAGGACAGGACAGTTAGATACATCACTTGGTCAGCAGTACAGTATCGTTGATAAACCTACGTCGACATTTGCGACACTTTCAGGAAAAGAAGTTCAAGTTATTTCTATCACTGGAAAATACGATACTAAGAATAAAAAATTAGATAATCCCAATGGATTTGTAGAAATATCACAAGGTATAATAAGTGATAAAGATAGTAAAGTTCATTGTAACTTTGGTGTAATGGAGCCTAATACTGGAAAAATTTATTATACTGATGCCAAAACAGGCAAAAGAGATTCGAAACAAGCCGCAATTGATCCTAAAACTGGTAGTTTCCTCCTTACTTCAGGTGTTATTGATCCAAAAACCGGTAAGGGTGACTCTTCTCTCGCACAGCAATTGGCAGTTGTAGACAAAGATGCTCCTAAAGGTATTCCTGAAAGATACGTTAATTTGGTCATTGTAACATCTAAATATGATCTTAAAAATAAGAAACTTGACCTATCAAATGCACATGTTAATACAATTTCTGGAACACTTGATGACGATGACAAGGTACACACTGAATTAGGCATTATCGATCCGGCATCTGGTCAAATAACTGTGACGGATCTAGTAACTGGTAAAAAAGAAATAAAGAAAGCAACTGTAGATTCTAAGACAGGAAATATGCTACTAACATCTGGTGTTATCGATCCTACTAGTAATATTATTGACCCAACGCTAGGACAGCAATACACAGTAGTCAACAAACCTAAAGATACATTTGCTTCGATTCCGGGCAAAGAAGTTCAACTTGTTGTTATTACGAGCAAATATGATCCGAAATATAAGCGATTGGACAGCCCTAATGGACATATTGAGACGTCTCGTGCTATTGTTGCGACTGATGGAAGAATACATTCTAACTTTGGTATATTAGATCCTAAAACAGGAAAACTCGAGAAAACTAACCCAGTTACGGGTAATCTAGAGGTAAGAAATGCTGTAGCCGATCCCAAGACCGGTCATCTCATTTTAACAAGTGGTGTTATTGACCCTAAAACTGGTAAACTAGAGTCATCGCTAGCTCAACAAATTAGTATCGTTGATAAAGATGCTAAACCTGTCGAAAGGGAAATTCATCTGGTTATTATTACGACTAAATATGATCCAAGATCGAAGAAAATTGATCCAAGTTTAGGTACTGTAGAGACTGTCAGTGGAACTGTAGGACAAGATGGAAAGATCCGTACAGAATTTGGTACAGTTGATCCAGCAACAGGTGAAATAGTAATTACTGATCCTAAGACTGGTAAAAAAGAAGTTAAAAAATCTGTCATTGACCCATCGACTGGTCATATGTTGGTTACAAGTAACGTTGTTGATCCTAAAACTGGAAAAGTTGATCCTATTCTTGCACAGCAATATAGCATTGTTAATAAGCCTGTTGTGCAATACACAAAACCAGCATCAAGAGGAGAAGTTCGTCTTGTTATTATAACAAGTAAATTTGATCCCAAAACTAAAAGTGTGGACGCTGGCGCTGGCACGGTTGACGCTGCCAATGGATACGTTAGCGTTGAAGATGGAAAAATACATACCGACTTTGGTATTATCGATCCTAAATCTGGCCAAATACTATATAAAGATCCTGTTTCTGGCAAGCAAGAATTAAAACAAGCTGAACTTGATCCTAAGACCGGAAATATTATAGTAACATCCTCAGTTATTGATCCTAAGACAGGCAAAGTTGATCCTTCATTTGCTCAACAATTAGTAATAGTTGATAAGCAGAATGTATTATCTAAAGTAGCGCCAGTGTCTCAAAGGTCCAGCGTACCACCATCTAGACTTACTCCTTCTCCTATTAAAACTCCTGCTACTACGCCTGTTCAAACTCCATTACAATCACCAGTACGCACATCTTCACCCATTGTAAGTCAACTTCAAAGAGCATCGCCAGTTACTTCAGTTAGTCCTACGGTTCCTACTAAACCAACAAAGGCACCACCTGAACCACCGAGAAAGAAAATGGTGAAAATTATGGTTATATTTACAAGACTAGATCCTAAAACTAAAAAACCTGACTTCCATAATGCAGAAGTCGAACATTTAACTGGCGTACTTGATCCTAACGGTCTTGTTGAAACTAAATACGGCGTTATAGATTCTAAGAAAGGAAATATTGCATTAACAGACTCTGCTGGGCAAAGACAAACTAAAGATGGATTAATTCTTAATGAAACTGGGCAGATATTCATAAATTCTGGAGGTATTGATCCTAAAACCGGAAAAATTGATTCTAATATGGGTATGATTGTCAGTATTGCTAAACAAGACGATCCAGTTGTTGAAATAACAACGATAACTGGTCCAGTAGATGCTAGGACAGGTAAGGTACATATTGAAGATGGTATTGTTGAACACACAAAAGGAAAAGTGGATGCAGACAGCGGAAATATTTCAACTAAATACGGTGTGATTGATCCTTCAAATGGAGTTATATTTGTAACTGACGCATACGGCGCTCAAGATGCGAAATCCATTCAAATAGATGAAAATAATGGTCAAATTACTGTTCTTGGCGTTGTAGATCCAAAAACTGGAAAAGTAGATCCCAAATTGGGACAAGTACTCGTTGTTGGAAGTCATATTGATCCAGTTGTCGAAGTAACAACGTTTGCAGGCAAGATCGACCCTAAGAAGGGTATCATTGAGGCCAAGAATTCGATTATAGAAAGCAGCACCGGACAAATTAACCCTGATAACAATAAGATTGACACTAAGTATGGGCAAATTGATCTTGTTAAAGGAACTGTTACCTATAACGATCCTAAGACTGGTCGATTTGAGAGCAAGGATCTTAAGGTGGATCCAATCACTGGTCAGTTCATATTGCGAAGTGGACAAGTAAATCCAAAATCTGGTAAACCTGATAAAGATATTGGAAGGTTAATGTGCTTAAGAATTATTCAAACAAAAGTGGATCCAATTTCAGGAAAGCAAATTGTTGCAAATGATCCTAAAAACGTTAAAGTTGACCCCAAAACTAATCAAATTTGGATCGCGGGACCAAAGGATCCTAAAACTGGAGAAATTTTATACACGGCAGGTCAAATCGATCCAAATACGGGATACATTATTACAATTTATGGTCGAATGGATCCTAAGACTGGTATCATCACTAGATCGGCTGACATAGAAAAATCACTTATTAAAATCGACCCCAGTAACGGCCAGATTTATACAGCGACTGGCGAATTTGATGAAAACAACGAACCTCTTTATTCTGCTTCTCAGGTTGCACCTGGTAGTGGGGAAATTTATACTAAGGTAGGCAAAATCGACCCACGTACAGGAAAGCTTATTATTATAAAAATTTATGTTATTACACAAAAAGATGAGAAAGGACGGGTCAAAGAACTGGATCCTAAAGAATGTACAATTGATGAAACGACAGGTAGGATAATAACGACTAAAACCGTATATGTGTATCAAATCATCGACCCTGTCACAGGTGAAACGATTGACGTCGATCCTGACGATCCAAGACTTAAAGGTGCTCGTACAACCGTTACACAAACCATGACATTATCCGGAAAGATAGATCCTGTCACTGGCAGAATAAAGACTGAATATGGTGACATTGACCCTGACACCGGTGATATTGACCCAAGTACAGCCGTACGAGACCCCGTGACCGGCCAGCTTATACTGCACTACTCACAGATCGATCCATCCCACTTCGAAGACAAAAGCGGAAATTATACAATCGAAAAAGAAACTCACGATTTACCTGCAAACATTGACATCCAAACCGTAAACACTCATAAGTTCTCAACGTTCGGCAAAGACGAGAGCCCTGCTAGGGGAGATGAACCGAAGACCTTCACAGAGTATACCACAAGCGAGCATATTAGACATCAGGGTTATGTTTCGTCCTCCAGCCCCCTATCCTCCAAAATTCCAATTTCGCAGCGATCCAAGAAAACTCCCACTCCACCAGTGGTCGTCAAGACAACCACCAAGCAACTGCTTACCAAGAACGATGAGGGAGTCACCCACAACGTGGAACAGGAAGTCGAAAACCTCGGGACTGGTGAAGTCACCTTCTCGACCCATACGAATAAGGTTCGTTTCATTCTATACGTAAGATTCCAGTAACAGTTCATCCTTACATGTTGTTATTTTATTTTAACTTTGTTGTTTTTTTTACATTTTTTTTTATTTGAGCTTGAAAGCTTCACTAGTAACCTAGGTGTTTCCATGTATATAGTGACATTCGTAATGCATGTTAGTCTAACCCTCACATTAGGCGGAAAGCTTAGAGCCGATGGAAGGCAAAAGTCCGTACGTGACCGCGCGCGCGGTGACCACCAGAACTGCGACCACCCATCATGATTTGGACACAAAGGCAAAAACGCAGCAAATGGAGGAAAAAACCGTAGCCCACACACTGACTTCGTCGGCGACCAGACAGGAACAGAGAGTGTTGACACAAGAGGTCAAAACTACAGTTACTACGGGCGATAAGGTACATTCTTTCATATAAACTATTATTAGAAATCATCCCATGGCATGGTTTGATTTGATTTCCGAAATTTTGTTTTCTAAACTTTCATGATGTTTTTTCTTGTTTGATCTTTTGCTTTTGTATGGCAGCTTTTTCACGAATGCGCTTTGTTACGAGCTACTCAGAGCTTTGAAAGGGCGTTGCGATAACACATCT
>DWNA01003441.1:0-10066 GCA_018249835.1 Heliconius besckei
CGGCTCTTCTCAGCAGAACTGCCTTCCGAACCGGTGGTAGCTTTTTGTTCATATGTTCATTCGACGATTCAAAAGTGCTTATAATAATTGCCTATTTGAATAAAGAATATTTTGAATTTGAATTTTAACATATTTAAATGATAAGACAACAAGTTGGTTCATCGAGCCAAGTTCTAAGATTTATAAATTCAAATGTAGGTAAATTGAATGTAACTATGGTATTTTTTTTAAAATAAAAAGACTATGTTAGTTACAGATGAGCTATTATAACATTATAAGTAGAACTTGTCACGCCTACTTATTATTAATTAATAATTAATATTATTATTATTATTTATTTCCTTATAATAAAAAAAACTTTAAAGAAAAAATTATATAAGTATCTACTAATCTTAATTACGTTAATTAAATATTAGTTTATATTATTTTATTTGTCTATTTATATGAAGAAATTGTTGATTATTACAAAAAAGAAGCTACAGGGAGGTAGTAATAGCTTCCATTTTAGTGGAATACCCTTAAAATGACATGACAATTTCCATCATTTTCAACATCATATAATCCAGATAAATGTTTGAACTTCGTAATCGTTTTCCTATAAATGATGTATTTGGAGATGTACCTATAGGTATGATATTTAGTTAGGGAGCGACGAATTAATGTATTCATTTTGGCTCTTGGCCTCGTTGAACTCGTTGAAGCGAAATTATCGCGAAATTTTAACCGTGAAATTCAATTTAATTTATGTATCAGCACTCTGACCACGGACATTGAAATTATATGTACCAATATGGTAGGTTTGTTAAATAAATACATACCTTTATACTTTACAATATAAGTAGGTTTCTTTTAAAACAGTTTTTATATTATTTTACAATTACTCTCTTTAATTTGTTGATTGTCGATTTTGTTGACTGTCGATCCTACGAAGCTAGCATGAGCTGATAAGTTTTTTTGAGATATGATCCATTACTTCGATTCTTTTGTAACTGTAGCATAAATAGCTAACTACATAGTCAAGATACCTCAACAGTTTAGGGTTGTGGGTTCGATCCCCACTCGAGGAAGTGAAATATTAATTACACAAATATTTAGACACTACTCGGACGGGTAGGCAGAGGGAACCTAGTGTTAGTCTTAACACAAGTTTCCCTCAACCTACCAGCAGGGTAGGTTGAGGGAAATGTACGCTGTATGCGGAATACAACGTGAAGTTAATAGTACGCTATAGTAATAGAATTAAAACATAAATTAAAAATTTATGATTTAATTATATTCAGGTATATTTTACAATGAAAAAGTGAAAATAATTTAAATTTAACATTCCCTAAAATGAAGAATGAAGCAACAACTATTGTCTACTATTGTACTATTTGACCTTTCAATTATTTTTATTTTGAAATTGAATTGAAGAATTTGAATTTTATCTTTCAGAGGATGTTGAAAGCAATATAACTTACCCATGGGCAGGGCAACGAGGCTATGATAACCAAGATTACATTTTGATAGGCCCTGAAAGAGTTGCAGTACGAAATGAACGAACACCGTTTTTCTTTTTACAATCAGGCAAGTTACTAAATTAACTATTTTGAAATAAGTGCAAATATGCAAAAAGCAAAATAGTTACTAATTATATCTTCTTAAATATTCACTGTACTTAATAGTATAATATTAAATAAATGTTAAATTTATTTATTAAGCATGGATGGAAAATATTCAAATAATTTACTATCATAACAAATGTTTGTATTTAAAGTTTTTTTTTACAGCTGTTCCAGAAGATGCAAAAGTAATGGAACAAGTACTATTAAAAAGGCCTACAATATTAGATCATTTATCAAATGAAATAACAGTAGCTGTAATGCACTCAATAGTGGATAATATTAGACTATTTGCAAGAAGTATACCTACTAGACATTATTACAAATATCAAAATAAATAAGTTATTATAAAGATAGTTGTTTTATTTTTATAACTTTTTGAAAAAGTTTTATTTATCTATTACTGCTATATTTCAAAATATTAAAATATTCTTAATTTGTAAATTACAGAATCTTTGGAAAATCAAAAGTATGGTTAGTATTTTCATTTTCAATGTAACTTAGATATATTATGATTTATGAGCCCAATGCATCATATCACTGTATATATACAGGCTTGATTTTCACATACAAAAAACTATTTCCATTACTCAGTTCTGGGAAAACAATGTTAAATGCACAATGTTAATTTCTGTTTTATTTAACTTGCTATTCTGGGATTCATCCAGATAGATAGTGGAGATTCTTCTTTCCACCTAAACTGCTACAAACAAGATAAAAAAATATAAAGTAAATAATTAGAAAAATATCTCAAATTTAATTATGAGTTTACCTTTTAAATAAGTTACAAGTTCAATATTGTTTTCCACAAAATATAATTATTATGTTTTATCAATAAACAAGATATTTCCTTAAAATACATATTATATATTAAAAACATAATAACTAAAAAGCATCCCCAAGAGACTCTTCAACATAGTTTTTGTATATGGTCATAAATTTTGCTGCAAATGCTTCAAGATGGAAAATAGGTTTATTACCCTGCCTCATTCTATGTTCATAATTGGCTGCATATTTAATAATTTGACATTTCAAAGTCATATCACAGTTAGCTATAAGGTCATCTAATAAAGAAGAAAAAATCTCCTCTGGTGGTATTCCATGTATTAAAAGTTCATAAAGTTTTTGTCGTACTTCACCCAGTTTTGCCGGAGATTGTTCTGACAACATAATTTTAGCTATATCTCTAATGAAAATTTGCCAATCAGGTACAGGCAGCTCTTGGTCAGTTCTAAAAGGATATTGCTCAACTTTGCAAGCTTCACACATCAAAATTGCTCTTCTTAAATTACGATTTGCAGCATTAGCAATACGCACTGCTAATTCAGAAGGTAGAGTTAAGCCCTCTTTTTTACAAACAGTGTGTAAAACATTAACTATTTCATCTATAGTTGGTGCTGGCACTCTTATAGCCAAGCAACGAGATCTAATTGCGGGAATTACACGTGATATGGAATTTGCTATAAGAATTAAGCGGCAAGTTGCAACATATTTTTCCATGGTGCGACGCAGCGCGTGTTGAGCGTCTTTTGTAAGATAGTCCACTTCGTTTAAAATTACAACTTTAAACTCACGTTGGCCAGAAGAGTCAATTTGATGTGTTTGTGCGACATTTTTAACTAAATCCATGATAACAACCCGGTCATATATTCCAGCATCGGTGGGATTTACTTCAATGTGATAGTTACTACTTACAGTCATAATCTCAATCTTCTTATTTGAAGGTGTTGTAAAATGCATGGTTTCTTGTCTCGCTCGTTCTACACCGGATCCATAAAGTTCTCGTAATAAGCACATTATTCTTGTTTTTTTACCAGCGCCCAAAGGTCCGTACACTAGTAGATGAGGAAAGTCACTTTGCTGTATTAAACTTTTTAATCCGACAGCTTGTTCTTTGTGATAATCCAATTTCATTAAATCTTTTGGTCTATGTTTATCAACCCACAAAGTCATTTTATTTAGGTGTTAGTAAATTACTTATTGGGTTATACTTTTTATTAAATTAACATCTATTGTTGACAAATCCGAATCGAATTCAGTTTTGAAGTTTCAAGTTAGAAATTATATTATAGAAGTCTAAATACGCGCCAAAATTTTATCCTATTACAGATTACACACTAAATGTCATGTTTCAAAATATATTTCAGAAAGTCTGTTAAAATAAGCTATGGTCGAGTAAATTATATTTTCTTCGTATATAAGAGTAAATAAAACCCTAGGATATTCCATAAGTAAGTTTTATGTTTCATTGAAATCGAATATAAACATAAAATAAAATCAAACTATTTTTTCAGGCTATAAAATAAAGTACCGTACTGTGTTAAATTGTGTGACTTATAAATATTAAAAGGTTTCTTTATTATTTTTCAGTATTATTTTCTTTTGCTTCTCGCTATAGTTTTCAAATGAATCTTTAAGACGTAAAAAAATATAAAAATATATTGTACGGTATTAGAATATTTGAAAATTTCATTTCGAGCAACCTGCCTAAAAAAATATAACTATAGAATTAAAGTGTCAAGTTGGTGTCAAATGTCAATGTCTTCTAGAGATGCAATTGTATTATGTTCACCAAGTATGTGTATTGAGTTTTCGGTCAATAGAAGCCACTCAAAAACTTCTTAAATGAGAAGCCTTAAGTCCTTCGGAGTTCACCGTGAAAAAATATCTTATATATGCATTATTGAATTATTACTATAAAGTGCTGTATTTATATCTACTTCTTAAACATTATGGTTGAAGGGCAATGATGTTCCTAAAAAGTTTGAGTTACTTTTTTCTTTTTATTGTTGTAAATAAGTCTACGTGTGAAGATTTCAATTTATATGGCGATGCCGGGCAAGCCTACGCATTGGAAATGGAAATTGGACATCCTCCACAAAAAGTAAATATATGAATAATAAGAACATTTTTCTTCAAAAATCGCTTAATCTCAATAAAATCCGTTTACCTATTAAGAAAATTAAATGACACGATTAGATACTTTTTATGACCAATATGTGTAATATAATAAATAATATTCTATTTAATTTCAGCTTAATGTTTTAGTTGATACAGGGAGTACTACATTGGCCATTGCATCATATCCCAGAAAAGATAATGATAAATATTTTCACTCTGATAAATCATATAGTATTTTTTTGACAAATAAAGAGGTAAGATGAACTTTGATTATATTTACATCAAAATGGAGATATAGATTCGTACATAAACATAAAATAAAATTCATACAGTATGCTGTATTTTGTATATAGCCTACTATATACCCTAGTAGATAATTAGAATCTAGTGTCAGATCTATGCCTGCAATACACATTCTCGCTTTCCATATAAATTCAATACAAAGTCTTTTTCTTCATGCTCAATACTTGAAGTGGACTCCATGTGTTTAGTGGTGGAACACAACACCCTGATATTCCTCTTTATCAGAGGGAGGAAATAAAGACATTAAAATATTTTATTCTCCCAATTGTTAATTAACCACAACTGCCCTGCTTCCAGTTGCGCTCTTGTGCCACAACAGCCTTGTGATGTAATTCAAGACATGCTATGACAATGATTCCCTCTGCCTACCCTGCTCTGTATGAGGAAAACAGGATAAAGCTGAAGTGGCATATCAAGCTCAGCTTTATGTCAAGCTAATACAACTACTCATAAAAATATAACATTTCAGGTAGTAGCTAAATATTCTCAAGGCACTTGGAAAGGTGAATTAGCATTTGATTATGTTAAATTTCCATCAATCAAAAGTATACCAGAAGTGACAAGTGAATTAGCTCTCATTAAAAGTAGTCATAAATTCTTCATGAATGGCTCAGCATGGCAGGTAATCGATTGTTTTTATAGAAATTGATATTAAAATTGAATTATAAAAATATATAATTAATCAAAAATTTTAAAACTCACTATACTAATCTAAATTATATACCAAATACATATTGCTATTAACAAAAATGCTATCTATGCGATGAGTAATTTGTTAACTGATTTTTTGTATGTTATATATACCACAGACATACCACTGTTTTAGAGTAACTTGAGGATATTAATTTTACAGGACAAGAGCATTTTTTAAATATTTTTAAATGGAAATGTAAAATTTTAATCAATTCAAATGTGATTAATGATGGTTCAAATTTTAATATAGTTTCATTATTCAATATTAAGTTTGAATGATATTTGCCAGTTATATATATATATATATATATATATATATATATATATATATATATATATCTTAAAAGTCAAGAAATATGTGTAGATGTATTCTAAGGGTGACCCCAAACTACATATAAAATATTATTTCCAGGGTCTTCTAGGACTAGCATATTTACCAGTGGGTGCGTGGGGCGATGATGTGATAGTAGGTTCATGGTTAGACTCAGTAGACAAAACTCTTTACAAAGATATGTCGTTCCAGCTCAAACTGTGTGGTATTGTGAGTCCAACAAATGCTACACATTATGGAAAATTTGAAATTATTGGTAATATGCAAGTTAATTGTTATTTTATGTACAACTGAGGCTGTTGTGGTGCAGGGGCCGAAACTTGTGACTATAAATGCTATTATTGTGAGTTTGATTTCATCTCAAGGAACATGAAACGTGTAATATTTTCATTTCTTCATTCTGGCCACGAGATGAAAACGAAGTGTCAGAACTACAGGTCCTTCTGCCTACCCTGATATAAAAAAAACACATTTTACTTTTTCCAGATGACAGTATAGCACCCTCAAGTCCATTTATATTTAAAACACCAATTTTACAAAGAAGATGGTATGTGGTGGGAGTGTTATCAATTCATGTATTGACAAATAGAAATAAAACTGCAAACAATATCACAAGTGACAATGAGCACTATAAAGAGACATGTATGAAATTAAATAAAGAGAAAAGCATAGTTGACAGTGGAACAACTAATATTAGATTACCTGATATTGTGTTTAGAGAGGTAATATTTTTTTACTGTAATAAATATACAGGATGATTCGTGAATCTATAGATAAATTGATACAGGGAGGAGGTTATTTTCAAATATTTTTACCCATAAAGTAGTACCCGAAATTTTATCAAGCCCGAAACTATTTTGAGGTTCATTGGTTCAATCAAAAATACCGTAATACCTACCTAATAAATGTGCAATAAAATACTCGAAAAAAATATATTTTGTGTGTACCACAGGTTTCATTTGTATTTTTGTATTCAAGGATGTATGCCCTATTTAGTCTTGTTACATGAAGCTGTCAGAATGTTTTAGTTTTTTTGTTTATTGGGTGGCTATTTTTAATTATATTAAAACTTTATTACATGTAATTTTCAATGATTCCTTAACTTTCTATAATCAAAAAAAATTACTCATACTTTTTAAAAACATCCACACTACCATTTTTGGGTTATGGGTTCAATCACCATTATAGCATAAGCGTGATGTTGAATTACACCACTCAATACACAATGCCTCATATTACTTATTAATTTATATATTTTTTTCAGGTAGTAAATGAACTGAGAAGTGCAGCCCAGGCATCTAATATGCTAATATTAGATGAATTTTGGTTTCATGGAGAGGTAAGTTCGATTTGGTTACTTTTTGTGATAAGTTAAACTTATTCGTATAGTTTATAAGTAACATTTAAAGAAATAAATAATAAACAATATCAGTGATATAATATAAAGAAATTTTAATCTAGATCTTTGTATTAGATTTTCCTTGTAAAAATTATCGTATTTAATAAAAAAATGTTTAGTTATTTCATATCTAGGTAGGCGGTAATACGCGAAACGCACGACAAACCCAGAGACAAGGGACAATCCGCGAGATCAGGTATTTCCCGATCTCATGTAAACTTCCGGGATAAAAAGTCACCTATATATTGCTCCACAATCCACTCTTTTTTGAAGTTACAGACAGACCCTTCAACTTTATTTATATGTACACATGTATAGATATAAAAAATATTCTGTTTTAGGCTGCATGTTGGCCTGAACCTCAAGATTGGACGTTACCATCAATAGGGATAGATTTACTTAGTGCTAACAATGATAATGAATATTTTACATTGGAAATAACACCACAGGTAAAAAAATATTTAACAAATTAACTAAAATGTATCTAAATAGGCAAGTTACAGAAAGCAAATTTAAATCCAAGATATTTTTTGTTATTCTCTTCTTCGTGAATAAATTCAACATAATTAACAAACAAAATAACATTTTTTTACTTAACCGCTGCAATTTATAATTATTGAGTAATAAAAAAAAAAAAATTTTTTTCTTCTTTACATCTTGAAGGTCTAGGGAGGTAGGCAGAGGGAAGCTGAGACTTTAATAGAAAAATGTTTAGTTATGCGAGGAAGGATGTAGTGTCTCAACACAATGTTCTTTCTGCCTACCCTTCTATATGTGGGATAGAGGGTGAAATTACAAAAAAAACTTAAATCCTTATTTAAATGAGACATTTCTACAGAACTACGTACGAGTGATGACAGCGTTTAATAACAGTGGCGAAGGCGGTACCGTCTCACAGTATTGCTATAAATTAGGCCTAGAGGCTGGTTGTGATGAAACTGTAC
Source organism: Heliconius besckei (assembly GCA_018249835.1). NCBI lineage: Eukaryota > Metazoa > Arthropoda > Insecta > Lepidoptera > Nymphalidae > Heliconius > Heliconius besckei. Next base: position 8,173 of record DWNA01003441.1, read on the forward strand.
TGGGATATACTGCGATGGAGGGGTTACAGGTAGGTTTTTTTTAATACTTAACAACATTTAATAGTTTACAAAAAACATTAGAATCACATGAAAGGTGCATGTTTTAGTAAGGCAAAGTAGGCAAAGAGAGTGTTAAGACAAAAAATGGACCGTATCCACCCAAATTGTGTATAACACAACATACAGTGTTTTAATACAATTTGTTCCCCGCAGTGAGATCGAACACTACAACCACCACTCTCATAAATAATGGCTAGGAACTTCTTAACTTCTTCTTAACCAAGAAGAAAGTTTTAAAAAATATATGACAATATATTATTAAGGACGTCGTGGCGCAGGGGCACAAGAGTGCGACTATGTATACGACGGTTGTTGAAATTAAATATTTAATATTTTAGTTTCCTCTTTCTGGTAACGCTGCACATCGCAGCGCTGAGCTCCGCCACACTTAAGTTCCTAGGTTCAATCTGCCTATCCTGCTATGTATAGAACACAGTTTCAAGCAAAAAACATTTTATTTACAGGTACTCTTTAACCGCTCATCAGGTTGGATAGGCTGGCAGGAGTCCGACTGTGGACCAAATTCCCGTATAACTGGTCCATACAATTACTCTACATCATTACTGTCATTATGCCAATTAAAAAAAACAATTCCGGACACAGAAGTTACTATTAAAGCGGCTCAATGGGCGCTATGTGCATTCTCCATTGTAGCAATAGCAGTTCTTATATATTTATTGGCACCCTGTGTTAAAGCCTTAATTGTAAGACCTCTACCGAGATCTCAACAAATCTCATTGTCACAAGCAGCTTTGTTTGAACCGGAAGCTAATTCTAATTAATTCGTTCTTTCTTTAAAATTATATTTCTCTTTTTTTGGAGCGACCGTTTGCTGTGTGTTTGGTAGGTTCTTGTTAATGATATTTAATAATGATAATTATCAGGTGAATGCAGTTTGTTTTTTTTTGGTATTTGTACAAATTGACGTAAATTAAAATGAATAATTAACTATTTATCTTATGAATATAGCAACATTCTGACTATTCATTTAGAGTTAGACTATCAATTTATTTTAATGTACTGAACTGATTGATAAGTGCCTGATAAGTTTCGATAATTTATCAGGCGGATGGTGGATGACGTCTTTCTTCTTTTCTAAGGTATTTGTACAAATTGACGGCTTTATAGCAAACCATTGTAAAATTATTTACTAAATTTCTTATCCTAAAACTTAATTATTAAACACACACATTTTATTTATATTATATTTACTGTACATACAGTAACATTTTTTTCTCCATTATAATCATCAATCATTGAATTAATTTATTGTAATACATTTAATCTATTTATGTCCATTTCTCGTGATCTCGTTTTAGCACCTTACAATTTTAGTGGTGCCTATACTATTAATATTTATTATGGTTAGACGTAGAAATTATGAAATTGAATTTTGTGATACTTATATTTTAAAGCACATGACGTTTACATAAAATATCATATTACTCATTTGCATCATTAAAATTGATGTCTTATAAGTTGAAAATTAAAATATTTTCTTAACATTTCACTGTATCCTATTTGTCGACTTTTTATTCATTCCCCCGAGTGGGAATCGAACCCACGACCCTCACGTTTACAGTCAGAGCCCCGACGGTCTCAAAAGAATTAATAACAATGAAAGGCAATAAGTAATAAATTATAAAAAAGAGTACTATCATTCAATTCTATAAACTTGAGTGCTTTAGATTATTTAGTGTAGTAATATGTGATCGCAATATAGTCAAAATTATATACATAGCATAAAATATGTCTTGAAACTTTTTATTTTATACTGATTGTCAACTTTTTTTTTACTTTAAGTGACTTAGCTAATAAAGTTTGTATGTTTCTC
>DWNA01003442.1:0-10065 GCA_018249835.1 Heliconius besckei
AAGTTTGTTATAAAAGTGTATACTTTGACCTACGAATGAGTGAGACACTTTATGGAGCCTAGAGAAGGGCACAGCAAGCTTATTTTTATTTCTTAAATTATGTTGATGGAGGTCACTGTTTTTATTATTGCCTCTAGAATTCAGTGGAAAATGGGGAAAAGGGTGTCTTAACACTATGTTCCCTCTGCCTACCCTGCTATGTGCAGGATACAGAGTGACGCTACAAAATAAATATATTAGTCACACTACTTAAAATTATTATGAAAATGAGACACATATTGTTTGACACTCGTATGATGATGAAGTATAAATATATCTCTATAAATGCAAATTCTCTATATATGCAAAAATTTCAGAAACAGAAAGAAAGTATGGGAATAAGTAATCCTTTTCTCTTCTGAAAATAAAATGACATTTTCTGAAATGGTATTTGGAGCTTTGTATTAATTAAATTATTGGTAATACCCACAAAGACGAAGAAAATAAGCGGGATATGAAAATGAGAATAAATATTTAGCTCTTATTTTATTCTTTATTTTGTTTTGTACAGGTTAGACATTAGAAAATACATACACATTAGACAGGTACATATTAGAAAATATAATATAAAAAAAGAAAGAGTAAATATAATAAGGGAAAAGTCAATTCTTCGACAGATTAAAAAAAACCGATCAAGTATGAGTCGCACTCGCACACCGAGGATTCCGTACCAATTACAGAATTGTGGGTTAACGGAAAGTACAACTTATGAATGTTGACAAACATAAATTTGCGGACTTATGCAGTCATTTTGTATGAAATTAACTACAAATATAAATTTGTAATGTTTTTTTGTCTAAAAAATACCTATAAATTTTCTTTTATTACTACAGTTATTTTGGTGTTCAATAAATAATAGTCAACAGTTAAAAAAGTATACAATTAAGATGGTATTAAAAGTTATGTCCATATTAATTTGCATTTTTAATTAGAACTGACTACTTAAGCGCAACCGAACTATCAGTTTCCTTGTATTTATAAAATAAATATTGAATTTATTGATATTTCAGGCGTGCAATATATATTTTTAGAATGCAACTCATCTTGTATGAATAACAATGAATTGAACAAACATATTGTACAAACATACGTATTGTCTAGGACATTTTCTGTTTACATTCAAGTTATTCTTTTTCAGTAAATAAACCTTGTGACTGCATTGTTCTAATATAAAATATGGAAAGTATTATAAAATTTACTCTTGTGTAGTAAAATAGAAGTACTAGTTTAGTGGTGATGTTGAAAGTAATGTAAGAAGAATATAACGGGTTATGATATTGCAATGTTTTAGTTTAGATTTTTCAATAATTTAAAGAAAAGAGATAAAATGAAATATTAAAGAACTAGAACCTCAACGGTTAAGAAAATATTACTCCAACCCGATTTTAATTCGGACACGGATCTCCAACCAGTATAGGAAGTATAGGAAGTGAGTTCCATATCAGTGTTGCCTGAACTGTAAATGGTTTTTCATACAAAAAAAGTGTTCAGCATCCACAGCCATCTTCTGTCCACTGCTAGACATAGGCCTTCCCCAATTCTCCCCACCCCACTCGATCCTCAGCTCTTCGGACCGCCAACCTCTTTATGTCGTCGGCCCATCTGGCAGGGGGTCGTCCCACCAGTCGAAAGTGTTGAATGAAAGAAATTGAAGCTTTTTAGCGAGAATTTACAGTCTCTCAATTTCAATACTTAGAGTATATATTTGGTTGGAATTTATTCCCTATAAAATTCAATAGTGAAAATTCGTTTAGTTTGAACGTAATGAAACTGTAAAATTTTATAGATATAATAAAAGGTGAAGCAACTTCAGGTTTCAGACATCTTTTAGTAGTGATTGCTGCGCCTTTGCCAAGAGCAGTGAAGATGATTAGTTAATTAAACCTGTTACTCGCCACTTAGAAAATTAAAATTAAAATTAGTTACCTAAGAATAATAAAGGTTTTAAAAAAATCGAGATTTTCATAATATTTAAGTCCAACGTGACGCAGTGGGAAGCGTCTGGCTGCAAACACGTTAGTTGTATGTTTGACCTTCTTTGAGGTAACTAAGCTTTTGCTTAGGCTTAAGTCTACAATGTAGAAATTATATTTCAGCTTCACACTGTATATCGCTCACAGCGAGGGAACCTAGTATTAACACACTCAGTTCTCCATTTTCCTCATTTTTCCTGAATCCTGGAGGCATTGCGTGTTTATCAAAAATCTAGATTTCATAGCATTTAAGCCCATTGTGGGGCAGTAGAACGGATAGGAGGGTAGTTGTGTGTGATCTCCTATGAAGCAACTAATATTTCACAATTTAATATTAATAAATAAGTTGTATATTCACATTGTTTACACTATTCAAAGTAATTGCTAAAAATATAAATGCGACCTCGTGATGTCGCCCCCGAGAAGCGATCCGTCTTGCGGCGCTCGCCCGCTATTGTGCCAGTTTATACCTCTAATATCCTCTTATCGTTGGTATGAGTTACGAGTGTGTTGGGGCGCTCTTTCAGGCTACTTTTAGGGATATATCATTTAATATTCGGTACGTTTTTATGTGTGATGTTTTATGAAATATTGTTTCTTATTTTAATTATATAGAGAAATGTAACTGTAAGTTTTGAGTTTCAGGCCGCATCTCGCAATTATCAGGGTAGGCAGAGGAACAATACTGTGAAGGCCCTCCTAAGGTTCAAATATCCGGATATTGCGTCTAGCGGAACTGAACGCCGCCCATTGTCTTGTTACCAGAATGAGAATCGAACAAACACCCGTCACGTTTACAATCGCATGCTTACACCCTTGCGCCATAACTGGCCTTGCACCAATATAAGTCAACATCAAAATATTAATACAATCAAAAACCAGAACCCAGAGATAAATCTTGTCACTCCTCTACAACAGGTGCAGTATAAAGGACCCAATATACGAGGCTTACAACGACATTGATTCCAGCGAGACAGAGGGATAAACGCGCTCTGCATGTTATCTTTTTATATTGCTATTTGCTTTTATCGGTAACATAATGTAAACAAATGTTTTAGGTCATGTTAACTTAATAATTAAAAAAACTATGGTAACGTTAAAAAAAATATAATGATATGAAAGATTGATTTAATGATTTTACCATTGGAATATGACTGTCAGTACTGCGGTTACCATCTGTTGGTTAATTTGGAAACAGCCTTATTTGTAACACGTTTCAGCGTTGTTAATTAATTCTAAATATGTTTATTTAAGTAGTTCTTTTAATATTTCAAACTGAAATGTTTAATTATTATATTATCCAAAATGAAGACTTAATACTCTCGTCTCTCTCTTAATAATCTTTATACAATAATTCATGTATAATTTTGCGTTTGTGGTAAGAAGAGCTGGAAGAGCAACCAACCGGCCTTACAAGTCTAACCTCGGTACCTAATTGCAGCATGCAAGTGCCGACTCATAAATATTTGTATTTAAATATATTTTTATGTATTTTAATTTTTCACACTTTATTTCACATTTCACTTTTATATTTTGTGATAGTCTTTAAAAGTCATTAATAAAATATTTAATATTTGATTATAACAGAACATATTTTAAGCGATGACGACAAATAGTTATTTATTCTACCCCATCCAATGAACCGTTATACGAAAATTAGAAGAACTCCATTTTTTTCTCAGAATAATAATATCCTAATGAGGGTTGACTTCGCCGAGAAGTGAGGCCAAAAGGAAAAACTGCTTCTCGATCAATAATGATTGAATGTTGTTGAGTGATTGTCAGACATCATTAATTTGGTAACGGAAATTACTTTAAAGAGAGTAAAAGTTAAGAAGATACAAAAGTTATTTTTATATTTCTAACAACAACATCAAAAAGCGTTAAATAATAAAAGTATGAGCAACTCTGTCTCACGCCCTCAAAGGGATGTGTTGTGCTAGCAATTTTATCCGTATTTTCCATTATGTGTGAATTTTCATGAAATTGGCCAGCTAGTGCTAGTACTTTTATATGAATATCTATATATATATATAGATATTCATATAAAAGTAAAAATTAAAATAATTTCATATAAATTTCATATAAATTTCAGATTTCATATAAAAGTAAAGTAAACGTAAAAATATATATATAAATGCTCAGTAGGTATATCTCTACATCAGTAGGTATATCTGAACAATATACGTATGTATTAATAATTTCACTTTTAGCCACACTAAGGTTAGCTACAGTACGTTTCTTTTTCAATGTATAATAGTCAAAAGTTTATTTTATTTCTCGTTCCAAAAACACCTCATTAAAAGCGTATAAATTAATATTCAGATCCGAAAATATTCAAAGACGGAAAAAGGAATCTACCAGTCCACCTCTCCATTTTAAATGTTGTTAGAGCCGACGTAATGCGTTAACATTGTCGTTCGTTTACAAGCAAAAAAGGTATCTATAAACAAAGACAACTTCTTAAAACTCATTAAATTTTATTCCAATGTCGTTTAAATTTAAATTGCAATTTGCACAAGCATCTTCTAACATGGAATTCTCTGGAATTATATTATTATTCTTAAACGTTGTCTGTAGATTTAAACTTTAATGTGGTTTCTGTTTATATGTATAATATACTATTATTACTATGCATTTATTGCGTGGTATAAAACGCTCTGTTCGTGAATGCCGAGCTAGTTTATTGGTGCTGCCCAGAACAAGGACCAATTACGGTAAAAAAATGATAACTTTCAAACGAGCGCAATTTTACAATAAAGTACCATCACTTATAAAAAATGTTAACTCATTTAACACATTTAAATTTGAATTGGCTAAATATGTTCGCGATCATTATTAACAATGTATTAAGTACAAAATTTACTATTTTTATCACAGCAACTTAATCTTAAATTATTATAAGCTACATTTGTAAATGTCAGTGTAACAATTGACAACGACAACTTAACTATTGTGTTAAAGTATCGTTCTCAAGTAAGTGGCTTAGGTCTTATTTAGAATAAATGTCTATAAACTGATAAAACAATTTCTAAAAAGCTGTACTAGGTATTTTTTACATTCAAATTTTATATTTCCCAGTTATGCTTAGTGCTCAAACTAAAGTAAATGATACGTCTCTCCTGTTATGTTTTAACTATTTTTTGTTCATCTAAGATATATTTAATGTAGCATTATACCATCTGGTATAATGTTATATTAAATACTAGTGGGCCCGGACGCGGCTACGCCCGCGAAAATATAAGCCTAAATAATTAAAATAAGTTCAAAAATAATAATAAGTGGAGATTTATTATTAGAAAAATATCTGAGTAACCGAAATGAACAAACAAAAGAAGTAAAAGTAACTAAAGGAAATTCTTAATATAAGAAAAAGTAACTAAAATTTGCCGTGCGCGCGTACTAAACATTTTTCTATATTAAATAATCATTAAAATTACGATATTTTAAGTGTATAACATCGGTATAGATAACCGAACTGAGATAAATTAATTATAAGCAGCAAATAACTACATTAAAAATAATAGTAATTCGAAAATATATCAAAATTAACGAGTGCGATGATAGTATTATTCGTCCGTCCATTTTTGATAGTTCCGAACGTTACGATGCGTAAAAGACAGACAGACAGACAGACAGAGTTACTTTCGAATTTATAATATAGGTATGGATACAACAAGAGATAGAGGTAACAGAAACGTGATAATTACAATCTATATATATAAAATCGAAAGGTCACTCACTCATCACGAAATCTCAAAAACTACAAGAGCTAGGAGTTTGAAATTTTGCTCAGCGGTTATTTATAAGACGTAGGTGCTTGCTAAGACGGGAATTTGCAATATTCGACTCCTAAGGGGTTGTTTTCGGGGTTGATAGTTTGTATGAAACTTCGTGATTACATGTAGGTACTGGAATCTCAAATTTTGCATAGGAGTTATTTATAGGACATACGTGCTCGCTAAGACGGGAATTTGCAATATTCGACTCCTAAGGGGTTGATTTTGGGGTTAAAAGTTTGTATGAAACTTCGTTACTACAAACGCTAGGAGTCTCAAATTCACTTATAGGACGTAGGTACTCATGGAGACAGAAATTAATAATAACGTAGTTCACGCTGGCAAAGCCGCGGGCGGGCCGCTTGTATAGTTTTATAATACTGATCGGAACTAAATGTGACTATAAGTAAGGGAGAAGTGGCATGAAAGAGCCAGGTTTTGAAAAAGCCACTTGCAATATTATAGTAGTTTAGGAACGGATTCGTTAGAATATTTTATTTTTAAATGGCAATATTGATTTCCCGCCACCCACAAAAATTTAACAGTTCATCGGAACCAACGTACGCCGATACGTTGAGTTGAAGTTTTTGGCATTCCAAAGTAAGTATTTTAACTCCTTTAAGTTGTTTTTTAGTATTTCATTGTAAACAAATACGGGTAATTGGAATATAGATTGAGTTTATGTATATATTTGGCCTTGAAACTGCATTAAAATTGAGTTTGAAAAGTTTTGATATCGTTGTCATTTTGGAGGTTACATTTTTTTATAGAATAAGTTATGAAAGAGCCGTTAGAGAATAAGTTATGGACGGGCCTTGAAAGAGCCGAAAGAAAAAACGAAAAAGGCCCGAGAAATCAGTAATTGAAGAATTAAATTGACCATGGCTAATGGTTTCTGCCTAGATAAGTCGAAAGAAATTGAAAATGCGAGTGATGATTGGTTCAAAGGATTCATATAATGTGATTGGTCTGAATAATGTAAGATTAAAAAGTTTGTTAGAATTATTTACTTAAAATGACTGATAGAATTAAAAAAAACATTACTTTTTAATAAGAATTATTAAATCGTTTTTATTTAATATTGTTTACCATAATTTTCACTGTTACACCTCATAATATAAGACTGGCTCTTTCAATACCGAAATGTTATGAAAGAGCCAAATGACACATTTTTTTAAAATGAATATTTTATTGATTAATTATTGTATTTAAGGGTTATTTCGTACGAAATTACCTAGTTTAATAAAAATATAATAATTTGAGGAAAAAAAAACTTAATTTCTTAAATTAAAAGTATATTTTTTGCTTCATTTAGTAAACTGGCTCTTTCATGCCACTTCTCCCTTATATATATTTAAAAAACGTATAAAAACAGTAGCAAGACACAATAATGCGCCTTTTAGAAACTGCTTTAAATATTTTCCTTAGAGGATAAATCAGGTTTTTATCTTAAAATAGAATTTAGGGTGTTATGCTGTTCGCCCTTATAACAAGATGAATTGCAGCGTTCAGTTCCGCCACTCAATAAACAATGCCTTGAAAATTCCACGAAAAGTGAGAAATACAGTGTTCTGACACTAGGTTCCCTCTGCCTAACCTACTATATACTGAAAAGCATGAAGCTGGAAAAAAAATATTTAAATTTTATTCTAAAAGGCACTAAGTATTAAAAGTTAATAATTCGGCTATCAAATAAAACAAATAGCAAACGGAAAACTCGTTCGGGTCACTTTACCATCCGCATATTATATCCGATACCGTAATCTACTATTTCTACACTTTTGGAGGGTAGCCGCATTATTAAAGTTATTATGAACCCCGCTTTAATGGACTGGACGTGTATAGTGTCTTATAGGGAAATTTTCGAGACTGCCACCAGCTATTAAATACGAATAGTTTTAAACTAACGCCCGAAAGTGTATGTATTAAACTAGTGTTGTATTTGCAATGAATTTGTAACACTTGCTTTATGGTTTCACTAGTGTTGTAAACATCATTGAATATGTCAATAAGTATATATTATTTTATTATTATATTTATTAAAACTTACTCATATAATGACAAACTGCTATAACACCTATACTAAAAAGGTCACTCCAGGGAGAGTAGATTTTTCGAAAAAAAGTATTGTAAATAAATCGTAAGTTGAATATATTTGTCTAATAATAAATTATATAAACGTACAAAACAGTTAACTTCATAGGCTATTTATATTAGTAGACATTTTTCTTACTTTAATTTCTTAGTTTCCATTGTTGAAATGATACTAAACTTACCAAAAATGTAATACTAAAAGACAGTAAATAATTAAATATTTTTTCGTTTAATTTTATATATACATTATACTTCCAGAGGACAGTTCTGATTAAGAAATCCTCAAAGGTAAAATATTATGTACATTTACTCGTAGCTTTTTGTTATTAAAATTATGAAATGTTATTGACATTCAAAAATAAATTTGAATTTGAGGCCGAGTGTATAGAGAGTAGAGAGTATAGAGTCTCACTGTAAGCGAGACGGTTGTGAGTTCAATGTCCATTCGGGGCTATTTTCATTTCCATGCTTTGGTAAGAAGTGCAGCCGTTCTGCATGCAATATATCAAAAATTAGGCAGAAAGTAGGGAACTGAGTGTTTTTACACAAATTTCCTTCTGGCGACCCTACCTGCGGACCCTATGCGGGGTACAACGAGTACAGTTAGAGATAAGATACAGCGATATAAGATTAATAGAGTAAAAGTAGTCTAATATAAGATTTATAAGAGTTAAACGCTACAATGCCATTTGATATATATTACCAAATTCACGAAAAAAGTTAGCCTAGTATATTCCAAATCACTAAACTCACTAAGTTCTCACTAACTCGCTTTAAGTGATAAGGCCGCCTTTGCACTTTTTTATTGTTACTCTATTGTTTCTTTGTTTTTTAGTGCAATAAAGTATTATTATTATTATTATTAAGTATATTCTACCCGTGTACATAAATGTAAATAGTATTTAATAATAATCCCTAAATTTATCATCATTTATTTACACCAATACTTAAAAATATATGGTATAAATAAAGGAAATATTTCACAATTGCTGCAATTTAAAAGTTCGATCAACCCTGTCACCCGGCGAGGTACAATAGGACCACAACGGGACGCTATCTCAAACAAGATTTCTTTCACAAAATTCGGAACCATAATTTAACGTCAACATGTCGGTTAACGGCAACAAAAACTTTAATCTCACAGAATAAATCTATTATTTACAATTTAATTGTAATATTGTCACTCCTTGTATTTTGTTCGTTTTTAATTTAATTCGTTTATTTTTGTTTTAATTCTCTATTTATTCCGCATTGGCCAGGTAGGCAGAGAGACCCTCTTGAAGATATTGCGTTAACCGTAACATACCGTAACACTGTGTTTAATGGAGGAACTTTCCAATACACTTTTGGCTAACAATGTAAAATAGTAGTAACTATTGTTTTTATATATCAGAATAAGAATATATTAACTACAAACTTTAACTTGGAGTCGTTTGGCAGGGGCACAAGGGTGTGACTGTAAACGGGACAGGTTATGGGTTCGATTCCCAATCGAGGAAATAAAATATTTAATATTTCTATTTCTTCTCTCTGTCGAGGCAAAGGCCATTCAACACGTAACGCACGCCTTACTGTGTGCAGGATACAGTGTGAATCTAAAAAAAAATACTCTTAATTATACGTTTAATTGGTAAATTTAATCGTTATAAAAAAACAAAGATTTATAAAGTGAAAACAATATATTAAGCAATTAAGCACAGTATCATAATAGCCAATATATTATACGCCGACTAAAATAAGTAGATGTACGTGAATGCGAAATTCAAACGACCGCCATTAAACGAAATGAGGCTAGACATCCAAACATCTCCTGACATTTCCCAGTGTCATTACCGTGGTCCCCATTTCTGCGCGTCCCCATATTTGATAATATATGAATTTATTTTTTAAAACCTTTCTTTTTAGTAGTCAGTCGTGCCGCTGGGGCACAAAGTGTGGCTTTAAACGCGACTGGTTGTGGGTTCAATGCCCACTCGAAGTAATGAATTATTTATTTAAATGTATATTTTAATTTCTTCGCTCTGGTGTTGAGGCCAAGTGTGGCGTTGAGTTCCGTGACTCATCATGTAATACCTCAAGAATTCGGCGGGAAATGGAGGACAGAGCGTCTTAACACTAGGTTCGCCTTCTGTGTGCGGGATACAGCGTGAAGCTAATTTGATTTAATTTTAATTTTATCT
>DWNA01003443.1:0-10064 GCA_018249835.1 Heliconius besckei
TATACACTCCTATTAATCTTGCAATATGTTTGTAGGGGCGGTTGATGGAGGAGCGAGTTATTTGTAATTTATTTCTGTCTGCTATACAAGAGTATCTTATACTGATTTACGAATCTTTTGCATATTTCAGTAAGGAAGAACTTGCAATTTTATCACGTTGACGTTTCATCACATTAATCATTAAGTGATTTTAACGAACGGAACGAGGAACTGACGAACGATGTTGCATGGAAATTATAAAAAGGATATCGTAATTCTTATGGTAAAACTAGATTATTCTATACAATTATCACAAGTACGTACATCTATGTATAAAATATTAATGTCTCGTATTATTTCATTAATATATAGTCAATAAATATTAATTTATTTCAATTAAACAATAATAGATTTTGTTTATATATTAGATTGCATTTTGAAGTCGTTTTGATGATGATTATCAATATATGTACATTTTTACAGATATTGATGAAACCCTCTTTAAAAAAACATCGTTGTTCTGTTACTTGCTTGGAAGAAGGTTATTGGTTAATGATTTCTGTCATTATTCAAAGATCATGAGCTCGATCTTAAAGGGGGGTAGGCAGTAAAACTACATCCTCCATTTTCCGCTTAGTTTTCTTGACATTTCATGTTTTTGAGTTGTGGAATTCAAGTCCAAATCAAAACAATTTGTTTCATCGTGTGGGAGACGAATCAATTACCGTCGTTTACACTCAGACGCTGTGCTGCTGACCCATGATGGCCTCACTAACAAAATTAAATGTGTAAAAATAATCATAGTAACACTATATCATTTTATATGTGATGTTTCTCTTTTTAGTAAATTTTCAATATTATTATAAAGGCAAAGTAAAAAAAACTTTCATTAATTCAAAATTGGGGAAAGAAATAAAGAATCCCTTTCTGATGAAGACTGCTATGATTACAGATTTCACTTATTTAGTACTGTAGCTTTTATCTAAATTATATTTACCTTTTGGACAGCTTTGCTCTCCACGTGTACGAGTAGATGCATCGCTAACAATATACAAATAACGTTGCACTTACAACTCTAGTTAAATCACCAATTTGAAGGGTTCTATTTGACATAGTGTAACAGAGCGAAATTTCGGAATTCCCAATTCGGTTCTATATACTCGCATGTATGAATGTCCTTTGATCGTTACTCCAAATAATCCATGTCAGTGAATGGGAGGTTGTTTGCATAACCACGTTATGGGTACACCATTGTAGTTTTAGTAGTTGTAATTGTTAGCTCTGACAGTTTAAGACTTAGTTTAACTTATATTTTAGATAGCTTCACGATTTTGAATTAGGCACTCCGTTACCCTTTTTCACCGAATTCTGGAAGCATTGTGTGTTGAGTTGCAAAACTCAACGCCGCGCTTAGCCTCGACACCAGAGTCAAGAAATTAAAACAGGATGTCGATAATCTTCTATTAGATAAAATAATAATATAAAATTTCTACTGGATATTATTTTGGGCGTTTGTTGTTATATAGTGGCTTGGCAGCGATTTGTATGGGAATGGCGTAACTCAACGCCGCACTTTTATTTTTTTTGTCATAGGTATACACATACTTTTTTATTGTACAGGGCTTAGCACTGATACTAAATTCATGATACGATTTTGTATTTTTCATCGCTCATAGTAAACAGCCGTCAATCAGTGCTCAGCGGTAATAGATTTGTAAATCATTTTCTCTTTTTTTTTCTAAAAATAGTAACAGTCGCTATTTAGAAACAAGGTCACAAGTTTGATGGTTTTGTATAGTAAATGAGGTCAAGGGTGGCATAGTAATGTAGGTACTGTGGAGTGCCTGAAGTACCTAGCCAGGCTTTCTGTGCTAGTAGACTAGAGCTAGTGTTTCTTCATAGAAAATATAGAAGGTAGACGTATTAAGGATTAAATATAATTAAATATTAATTGAAATTCATGTAAAAAATAAAAAAAAACAATTAGACAAAGTAGTAACATTGCTTCGAGTGGACATCGAACCCACAACCATCACGTTACAGTAATACCCTCGTGTTGTTGCGTCACGACGGTCTCAACGTACTTTTATATCATAGAAAGATATTTCTGTGAGTGACCTTTACATCTCTATCAACAAATATCGCGTGTATATTGATAAGGGTCAAGTATTTTTTCGTAAATCAAAAGCCATACAATATTGAATATTTACATTCTTAGATAACTAAACTGTTTTTGTAAACGAAAACATAACAGAAAAACAAAATGTGCTTATCGAGATTGTAGTTAGTGGATATTACCATTATAGGACATATTTTCTTTGCGTATACATTTTGTTGTCTAAAAAAAATCAATGATTTAAAATATTTAAATTAAAATATTGTTTCGCCGACAGGGATTCGAACTCAGAACCTAGTTCGTTCAAGTACCTACATAAGAATTGTGCAATCATTGTGGCACAACATTTGCATTAGAAGATAAGAATAACATTTTGAAATAATAAAATGTCTGTCCACCCCACTACTATATATAGGACATATCTCATAGGTATAGAATAGGCAGAGGGAACCCAATTTTCTAACACTTTTTGAATGGGGAAACATGACGTCGCGCTTTGCCTTTTTATTAGAGCAAGGACTTAACTTACTCATAGTACCGACTGAAAATAGAACCAACAACCGCCGCGTTTACAGCCAACGCTGCGCAGCCTTCAGGTACCATACATAAATAGTTCATATTAGACCTAAGGTCCATTATCAAAGTTAACGTGGGTATTGACCTGGTCATAAATATAGCTAAATATGATTAGCCGTAAAGGCTGAGGGTCGTGTAGCATAACGTAGTCGCCATTGGGAACATGTGTTATTATTTATTATTTCAATTACAAATAAATATATTTTATTATAAAAGAAGTAATAATAATATAAAGTCTTAAAAAGAAATAGGGAAACCTCGTTTGATCTTTAAAAACAAAAAATCGAAGTTCGTAAACGTGACTGTTGTGGGTTCAACCCCCTCCGAGTTCCATTGCTGAACGTTTTAAATGTTGGGTGGTGCGTGAGTTACGGATTCTTTTGACTTCAGCTTCCCTCTGTTTACCCTGAAAGAATAAACCGAGCCGTGTAAAAAATATTTAAATTTGGCGTTGTGCTTTTTATACAGGATACAGAGAGAAGCAAAAAGAACGAATTGTCATATATATATATATATATATATATATATAATACACTACTGAAATTGTCCTTGTTCATTTCTCCTCATTTTTAATCTTGACAGAAAAAACGACAATGACAGATTTCGTTCTCTACACGTTCCGTTTTCATTCATTTAAATATATTTTGTGTTGTTTTTAGTCTTATGCCGTAATTAATCTAATTGTACTACGAAACTGTGGGATTTGAGCCGACTGCTAACACAACCAGGCACGCTCCAAATTATTATTAGTGTAGATAGATTTCTATCTCATAAGAGATTATGGGACTTTGGGTCGTAATGGTACAGCGCAAGAGTACAAGTGTGCGACTGTAAGGTTGTGGGTTTGATTCCTACTCGAACGTTTTATAATAAGGTTCCCAGGTTTCGTGATTCCTTTACCAGCAGAAGTGTTGTAAGAAACCTTCGTACATGAATACTATATATATACAAATACAATATTAGCGGGAGTAGAAGAATACCGTTCAATATTTAATTAGCTAAGACGCTCATATATATCGAGGCGGCCACTAAATGTTAATAACAGCGGTGATTTAGCAGTACAGGTGTATACGTTTTATGTTAACACTAAAACAATAGAATTTTATGTATGCTTTTAGAAGATTGAATACTATATATATGTACTTATATTTCATTTATGTACAAATCTTACAATTTTTTTTTCGATTTATTATCTGTTTTGCATATAGCACGGTAGATAGTAGGAGGTTCTCCGCCTCCTCTGTGCATACCCTACTCCGTACTCAGATCTGAGATCGATCTTGAGATGTGTTTCCCTAATTTAACGCATAACGTACGTCTCAAGATTGATCTCAGGCTAAGAGCGATTTATAAATAGCCCTGGGACCCTGGCGTCGAGGCACTCGTCCGATGGATCGTCACATGGTATCTACAAGAGTGGGGAAATAAAATAATCCATTCTCTCGAATGAGGTCTGCACACCGCCGCGCTTACAGTGAGACGCTGTTTCACAAAATAGCGACGTCACATGAATATTTTTTAGGTTCACGCTTTATCCCACAAATATTGGGCAAAATGGAAGGGTGGAACCTGGGAACCTACTGGGAAGGTACTTCGTTTTCCATTTTCCGCTGCCGCAAGTGTAGGCATTGCGTGTTGAGAGGCGGAACGCCGCGCTATTCATGAAAAAGTCTGGTAAAGTGCTTGTAACCAATGAAAATTTAAAAAAAAATATTTTCCCGCGTGGGAATCGAACCCATATCTATCGTATTTGTAGTCGCACGCTTGTTCTTCCGCTACCATTATATACTTAAAATTAATATTGAAATTAAGAAAAACAATTAATTTTAAAAAGTAATATTTTTAATAATATTCTCTGTTACCTCACTAACAACTTTAACATATTATGATGTAACTGTGTAAGTTGATAGCATACACTCTCGTTAAATGCTAATTATTATTTCCTATAATTAATAGTTTCGGTAGCAACGTTTAGTCGCGTCTACAAAGTTGTTAACAATAAAACTTATAACAACTATATTGTATAGAAATGTTGATATGACGGTGAGGTGTAATAAATCTGCCGTGGCGGCGCAGTGGGATAGCTGTAAGCGTGAAGGTTGTGGGTTCGATCGCTACTAGGGAATATCGAGGGAATAATTATATTTTAATTATTTTCGTTTATCTCTTTTGCAAAGCACGGGACTAAGTTCCATTACTCTGTCAAGGTAATGTCAAATTATTGAGCGGAATGTGGGGAACGGAGTGTTGAGTAGTACTAGATAGCTTCTGCATATCAGGATATGTTTGAAAAAGCTGGACAATAAATAGATCATTTTGCTACTTGACACGCAAAGCCTCAGAATTTAAGGTAACGGAAGTATCCGAATGGGAACTGCGTATCTTAACACTAGGTTCCCAGGTTGCCTCTGCCTACCCTGCTAAGTGCAGAATAAAGCGTGAAGCTAATTATCATTATAATTGTTACATTCATACAAACATACCAAAAGATATAACAAATTATAATCTATTTGATCGTTTAAATAAATTTTGATCTGATCTACGTACATTTGCAATGTTTTAGGATGTTAAAAGATTAGAAACGAGTGAAATTAACTTTTTTTATTCGACTTCAACCTCATCGTGGTGCAGTGCGATGGTTGTAAACAGGATGGTTATGGGTTTAATCTTCTTTAGATTTAGAACTATTTCCATTTACTCACCCAAGATGGGTGATTTTAAAAGCTAGACTTGACTACAGTGATTCACTCAATTTTCTATAGGGTCCAATAACCTCAATTCTCATATGTTTCGGGGAGAAGCAAAAATGTCACTTATGTTAAATGATCCAAGTTTAACTGGCGAGGAATTTCATTTCGTTAAATCGATTTTCCGTCCTCCGGCGTTAATGTCTAGATGGTTTAATTAAAATATACTAGCTTTCTTCTTTTTATTTTCGTCACATCGTACTAATTATGTACCAGGTTTATCGTGTATCAAGTATTCTGAAATGCATAATTTTATTTTAAACTCTATGACTTTTTCTGGAGCAACGGTTTAATTGATTTTGAAAATTAAAAGAACTTTCAAGTTTTTTATTTATAATTTTTGAGTTATTATTAAAAACAATGTTTATTTTTTAAAGTCACTGTCAATATTTTTTTGAAGTAAACGATGGAGTACTCTACGATGGAGTATGTGTAGAATATAACTAATATTCTATTTGAGACCCGCTGTAGCATAGGTGCACAGGCGTACAGTACAGGCGACTGTAATTGTAATTGTAATTTGACAGCTTGTGAGTTCGATTCCTACTCAAGGAAATGAAATATTTAATATTTTCATTTCTTTGCCCTGTTATTGTAAAAAAATACCCATATAAGGGCATCTTAAGATACAACTTTGCTTGTTAATAATTCATAACATAACTTACCGTGACCTCCATTCCACAGACGCATCATACGAGTATATAACCACTCTTCATTTCCATTACAAAAAATCTATTTTATACATATGGATATTAATATTTGATTTTGAGGCCAGTGGTGGCGCAGAGGCACAAGCGTGCGACAGGTTGTCAGTTCGATTCCCATTCGAGCAAGCTAAATATTTAATATTTTCATTTGGTGGCGAGGCAAAGCGCGGCGTTGAGTTTCGCCACTCAACATGTAATGTTTCCAGTAATCGGCGAAAAGTATAGAACACTTGTACCTAAATTAAAACCCATAACAGTTTTCCACTTGGAGACAAATATAATCCTAGGTACAACACAGGTTTACATTAACACACGGTCCACAAGGTCGATCGTTATAATTTTAAAATTTACCTTTTGGCTGAATGTGATAAAAAGAAGTGGGAAGTAGAAAATATTATAATATATATTTTATTTTTATCTTTTCTTTTCTTCTTCAGAAAAAATATATTGATATGTGTTTAGTATGTTATGACGTCACTTCTTTGTAGATCATATCACCTTTGTTTTGCAATAACTCAACATATAAATAATGTATATATAATAAGTCCATTATCCAATACAAAAAAAAACTACACGAATTAATAGTTTTTGAGATTTACCGCAACACATATATTCTTTTTTTATAATATTAATAAATAACTAAAAATATAAATAGCTATAGGTACGTGTAACAAGTATAGATAAACAAAGTAATTTGAAATATTCAGAAAGCCCGGGTCCTTGATCTCATCAAAAATTCTGTTTTTCTCGTTTGTGTGTATCTTTACGGTACGGAGGCTGCGCTCCATTCATCTGCCGTCAGTTTTGCCGCGATCCTTGCGACAGGCGCTCGTGTCACTAAATAGACGACAGAAATCACACTATAAACGTGCTCATCCCTTATTTCTGGTTAAAAATAGTATTATTAGGTACTTCGTTGACTAAATCTTGTTTAAATTTGATTAATTTAGTAAGTTTTATTCAATAAATGGTTATAGATTAGTAAGAAAAGTAACGCGTGAGAGGCACGCACAGTTTGTTAGAAGGCACAATGCGAGAATGTCCAAGTCTAATGCTGATTGAAAAAATATATCTATCAAATAATGGCGCCAATAAGAAAATGTGAATTAAAATAATGTTATTAGAATATAAACTGTTGCATAGTTTTTAATAAAGTGAAAAATAGTGAGTTGTAGTATAATATTTATGTATAAGGTAAGTAAATATATTATGTAGATTTATTTATTATTTATTCCATATTTTATAAAATAGAGAGAAAATGTACTGTGGAATCTCTGTTTTCATTCGGTGTTCACTATTTGAACAAAGATGTTGTATGTGGTATAAACGGCATCTCACCATAACAATAAAACAATAAGAAAGTAACATTTCCTCGATTGGGATTTGAATTACCAACATATTTTTCTTTCAGGACGGATCTTGAAACCTTTCCTATTCCTAAACATCACTCTGTTCACTTTTTTTTTCTTTACATTGAATCCTGCATAAAGCATGGCAGGCAGAGGGAATATGTTAACCTAGTGTAAAGACACTCCCATTAAGATACTCCCCATTTTGTGCCAAATTATCAAGGCATGTCATGTGGTGGAACTTAACGCCGTGTTTGGCATCTTTACCAGAAAAATAATATGAAAATTATTCGTGTCCCCGAATGATCGAACCCGCAACCACCGCTTTTAGAGTCGCTCGCTTGTACCGCTACGCCACGACGGCCTCGGTTAATTTATTGGACTAGGCAAAAAGAATTGAGTACTAAAACTAGGAGACGGCAATAAACTTAAAAGTTCCTTTCTGTTTTCAATATAAAGGTAACATTTTTATTGTTTGGAAAATGGACAATGGTAGCTCTTGCATGAATTTCAATTTACCTTAATGACATACATTTTTATAAATATAAATGTTCCACCGAGTGCGAATTGAACTGATTACCACCGTTTTTACAGCTAGGCACCGGCACAGCCACGATGGCGTCAAGCAACTAGTGTTGTTTTATAATTTATAGTTTCATTCATTAGTTGCTGGGTCGGACGTTTAAATTTATTTGTATCATTAACTTTGCTTGAGTTTTTCACGATGTTAGTTAAGTTCGCTCTTTTATTAAGATTTCTTTTCTATAAATAAATATTGTATTTTATTTTACATTGGCTTTTAAATGTTTGAACATAATTAAGTGAAGACTGATATAATAGTAGTATAACTAGTTGTTGGTGTAGGATTATCAAATACCTAAATAGAAAAAATCTTATACGTATAACAAATACCCATGGTCGATCAATTAGAACATATATACTCGTATTTAGCCTGACAATGGAAATGGGTTCGATTTTGAGATTGAAAGGCTATAAAGGTAAAGGTCTAAAAGAGAACATGAGGCGTTGGATTTACTAAAGTTAGAGTTTGGTTACACTCGGCGGAAAGTGGAGGATTGTGTTACTTATTAAATATTGCCTGCCAGTCTTGATTCTTGTAAGATAATAAAAAAACAGTAAATAGTTCTAAATAAGTCTTCTTTTCGTATAACTCTTCATTGTGAACTCGGTTAAATAAGCTAACTTCGTATATCTTAAGAAGACATCGCGTCTTCATAGCATTCATCGTCATCAGTATTTTTATACCATATAATAATTGAGGTGATTGTGGCGAAGTTTCACAGCATCTGGTCGCAAACGTGGTTGCTATGGGCTTGGTAGAGTTCCGTCACTCAATAAGTGATGTCTCGAAAAGATGAGACACCTAGGATCTGAATCCGGTGCTAAATGTCCGATAGCGATGATTTCTCGCCTCTCACGTTTAGGCTTAGTAAAATATATGTAAGAACTTACTGCATAAACATTTAAATGATATATGTATGCTTATATCGATAAAATATAAGGTTTTTAGAAAACATTTTTAAAAAAAATTACATAGCGGGATTTGTACTCGTGGTTGGGAAATTCATGGGAAACCGTCCAAGTGTGAAATATCACTTTAAAATGGTTGTTATCTACCGAGAGAGCTATTATTCAACACTGATATTTGCCACTTGTTGTCCTATGTAGTTGTGATGTTTACATTAATTGTTTGTATTCTGACAAACACTGACTCTGCACCTGCGAGCGTAAGTCTTCAGCAAATAAACTTCAAAATACATTGTATTCTAATGTTTAATAATAAAACCAAAAATATACTCGTATATGTAGTTAGAGATTTGAACTCACAGTCATTATTATAACATTTTTAATTCACTTGAAGCATGTTTAAATTCTAAATATTTTTGTTTTCTAGTGTAATTTGATTTTGTAATTTAAAAAGCATTTTTTTTTCCAAATATGCAAAGAGTGGAGAACGAAATAACGTGTCACTGTCATTAGACAATTCTAATAAAATACGTTCTGTCGTCGTAATATGAGGGATGCGTAGATAAAAACGCATATTTATTAATCGACGCTCTTACTAAAAGAACGAAACAAACAACTCCTGCCCTCCTCATTTTATGACTGTTCCAAGATTAATAATGCAAACAAATATTAATTATAAACGTAAAATATTCATTCCCTTTATTAACTATTAAGTTTATAACGGTAAATTATATTTTAATTGTTAATTTTTTTACTAGTGGCTGCAACTTTGTATACGTGCAATTAATGATTTATTCAATTCTTGTTATGCTACTTTTGTTTATAACGCGTTCTTCTTCTTTTTGCATACAAATTCAAGGTAACAAAATAAGGCACCGCGTTGACTTCCGCCAACTAAAAACAAATAAGATTAGTAAGGATGGGAGTGTCTTTACCAAAAACCTACAGAGTTATCACTTATCAGTAAACATAGCCATTTTCATTCCTTTTCCAATTGTGTCATGCCATCAAAAAAATAAAGCCACTTACAGTTTTCTACTTATAAGTATTATCTAAGTACAGATAATTATAAACAATTTATTTACGGAGTTCAGCTCCGCTA
>DWNA01003444.1:0-10062 GCA_018249835.1 Heliconius besckei
AAAAAAATACTAAGACTAATATTAAATCTATTTAACGATTACACGTGGTATTAAAACAACTGTACGTCCGATATATTATATATTTATTATATTTATTAACACACTTAAAATTTTAATAAATAAAATAAAATTTGACTAGAAGTGACTAGAATATGAAATCCATTTTTTTACATAAATTTTTATAAACATAATAATAAAATAAAAAATAAATTCAGACTAGAAACACAAAGATAATAATTTATAAGTGTTTAAACATTACTTTAAAAAATCCTAATTTAAAAAATTTCCAAGGCCATCAATTTCGAATATTTAGTATCTTTCTCCACACCTGGGAACCTAAAGCCTTTTTCGCCCAAATCTTCATAAGTTATTTTGTAGAGTTCCTGAAATCCAGCTTTCTTAGCTACAGCTTGAGATGCCGCGGCAGTAAACACTGTGGCTGTTATTTTAACACCTATTGCCTTGCATAATGGAATTCTAGAAGAAAATAAATTTTTTAATCATCAATTTTAACTTACTCATCTAAAAACATAAATTGTAACAATTCGACTGTAGCAACAGTATATTTTTTACGTTGATTTTTGTGGTTTAAAATATAGAGTTATGGACCTCAAAGCCTAGCTACCCACTGTAACCCGCATATAGCGGGGTATATAGAGAAAACTAGTGTTGCTTTTTGGTCGGCAAAACTCAAAATCGCACTTTATCTTGATACCAGAGCGAGGAAAACAAAGAAGTTCATTTCTTGAGTGAAAATAGAACCCACAACCGCCGTGTTAACAGTCTGACAGTGTGCCGCTGAGTGACACAATGGCCACACAACGAAAAAAAATGTTTGTTTTCTAACATAATTGCTGTAAAAAAAGAACAAATATATAGAATTATTCTAAAGAGAAAAACTTTAATAACAATTTTATTTGTTAAATAGAGTAACATAAGATAATCTACATAAAATAAAATATAACAAAACGTAATCAAAACGTATATCTATTTGTTTTATCAAGCTTATGTCGCTGTTTACAATCAACTTTGACAATTTTCTTTTCTGGTAGCACATTTCTTTTTATATGATAAATCGGTTGTACAGCTCCATAATCTATTTCATTATAATACAAGTGTTTATTTCTATCCGCCGGATTGGGATAATATGCCGCATACAGGACTTCGTCTACTTCGTAAATTTGAACATCTATCGTATGCTGGAATAATGTTCCACTCAATAACATTCTCTGAATTACTCCGCAGCTCTTTTCACCAATAAAATTGCCCCAGATGTTTAAAAAACGCAAGTAATAATACCTTTTCACTGTATTTAATATATCCAAAATGCCGTCGTCGGTTATTTTATTATTGCTAACATCTAGAGCGCGGATTTTTGAATATGGCAGCCCGAAGCTTAAAGCTCTTGCTCCTGTATCGGCTATACTGTTGCCGGCTAAGTTTATCAGAATCAGTCCAGGTTTTTCTTTCAAATAGTTTTCAAATAATTCTGCGCCATAATCAGCGACTTTGTTAAAACCCAGATCTAAGTAAAGTAAAGTTTTATTACGTTTCAATCCACGCACAATATACTCTACATCATGGCCAACAAATTGGTTCTTCTGTAAGTGTAATTCGACTATTGTTTTATTATACATAAGCAAGTTCTCAACGTGATAAGCGAGCCATTTACTTTCATAGGAATATCGATTAAACAACGGCACGATACGACTAAAATCTAGAACTCTTATAGTCTGGTTTAGGTTTAATTGACCTAAAACGGCTGCTATCTTTGCTACACTTGTCAAGGTCTGTCCCGTTTCGCCGATATCCAAATACTCAACAGTTTTATTGTTTTCCAAAAATGTTGAAAGGCAAGCGCCGTAATCATCACCAAACTCATTACCATTAACTCTTAGATATTTTAACTTGATAAACTCTGAATATTTTGCCAAATTATCTAAAGTAATTTTAGTTAAATTATTATTCATAACATTCAAATTAATAACACTCGATCTGCCTTTAACAAGTATCTTTTTAAGTAGTTTAAAGAAGCCTGAATCAGTTATTTCATTATAACTTAGATCTAATTTAGTTATTCTTTTAGGGTTTTCAGTAATATAGAGACAAATAGATCTAATATCATCATCGGTTATACGTTTATTATATCTTTCGAAGATGTCTCTGCCTCTCAATACTAAATTACAAGTGCCATCTGAGTTTCTTTCAGTGAATAGGTTGAGCCGTATTTTATTTACTTCAGTCACATTTAAAGGTGGTGGTTTTCCAGTTATTTGTCGCAGTAATATCGCTTTGTCGCATATACATTTGGTTTTGTTTTTCATGATTATATTGTATAAATTATCCTTTATAAAATTCTTTAGATGTTAAATCACCAAATATATTAAAACATTTTATAATCTTAATAAATCTTTAGTTCTAATTTAATGTAATTGTTGTACAATTTTATGCACAATTTTAAATTACGTTTAAAGGTTGTTACAATATGAAAATGGTTACAAAAATCTTTACATATCTTTATCAAAAAACTTTTAAAATATCAAGTATTGCATCAAAATCTGTTTTCAAATATTTTACATAGACATTGAATTGTATACTTTTTATTTGTTCAAAAATCAAAAATGTCAGTTTGAAATTGTCAATTAATTTTTTAATTAGTCGTTTGTTGGACTAAGTTAAAAAGTTTAAGGCCATTACAAACTTCTTTTGTCTTCGTTTCTTTCTTTCTTTTTCTCGTTGAGTTATTTGATCAAGAAATAACCACACATATATATACCTGTGTGCAATATATTACTCCTTTTTGATACGTAATATTTTTCATTTTCTAATTAAAGTATATTGATTCATATTCGTGAAATAAAATGACAATAAAATCTTAGCTTGTTGCGTTCTTACATATCTTGAATGAACGTTTTAAGCAAAACTAATCGCATATTTTTATTTTAGCATAACTTTGGACAGAATACACGACGTTTCGAACATTTTGCCACATATTTAGTCCGGGGTCATGGTTAGACTGAGGTAATCTGGCTTAAATTTCATGCAAAATAGATAAAATTAGAGAAACCTACAGTTACATATACTGTACCGATTTCAACACTGATCATAGCATTTTGCATATCCCACACGAAAAAACAAAAATATAAATTTCAAATATAACAAATTGCTAGAGAAGAGAAACGAGCTCAACCATCGCCACCATAATTTCCCATAACAAATGATGATCCAAATATTAAACTCCTAACATTCTTACGTTCCTCTTTCTCTGGTCGAAGGAATGTCATTTATCGGTTTATTGGAATTTACGGTATTCAGAGCTATTATGCCAACCCTAGTAACTCAGAGGTTTATACAATATTGCAAAAAAGCAACTAGTGGGTTCGATATTCAAAAGAAATTATGTTGCAGTTGTTTATAAATTTCTATGTTAAACAAAGAAAAGCAGTTCTAGCAGTTTCACGCTTTTTCCTGCCCTTAGTAGGCATGAATTCTGGATATTACGTTACACACACACTACTGAGAAAATAACCCGTTAAAATATATTAGACACATTAACAAGAGAGCGTAGCGTTGACTTCCGCCATTAAACATGCAACGTCTAGAAAACTGAGTGTGTTGGAACCTTAGGGTGTTAGTTCCTAACCCCTCTGCCTTTTTTAGTTAAAAAAAATAAATTTTACAGTTAAATATTTACCTAGCAAGTAAAATCTCCTTTCCAATCCCACAACCCCGCCATTTTGGATCTACGACCAGACCGTAAGCAGTCAGGTATTTGTCGATTTTGAACTTGCTATATATGTCTACGCTACGTGAGACCAGGTCCACTGCACCAAAGAGTTTCGCCCAAATTTTGTCATCCGTCTGTTTGTAAAAAGAAAGTTTTTTTTATTTTTTCATAAAAATACAATCAAATCTCCACTATTTTTTATTTATTTCCATAATTACAACCAGGGAACTGCAGCATGGTCTT
This sequence comes from Heliconius besckei, assembly GCA_018249835.1. Lineage (NCBI taxonomy): Eukaryota > Metazoa > Arthropoda > Insecta > Lepidoptera > Nymphalidae > Heliconius > Heliconius besckei. Next base: position 3,971 of record DWNA01003444.1, read on the forward strand.
GAAATACGAACAAAGGCGTCGACAACTCTAGACTCGACACGTCCCAAAACTACTGTAGGTGTATGTAATACGAATATCTAGAGATATACACGTATCTCATTTATTTGCATATTTCATTGTTTTTCAAAATCAAACTAGGATAACTAAGAATAGGCACAGACCTGGCCACCACTTGTTCATATGCTTCATCTACACTTTTAAATACGGACTCACCTTATTAACAGTACGGTCTCAGAATAAAAACTAAACTGTACTTACCTTAAAAGCCTCTTCCTTATCCTCCTTACTGGCAACTGTCAATACATTAACACCGATGATGTCAGTCAGTCCGTCATTGTCTTCTACACACACGACTGACAGTTTGTCCTTTATGGTGTCGCGCCAGAGCTTCTCGAGCTGTAGTTGAGCGTTTGGATGTTTGTGGATTTCTATCGAATAATGTGTTTTATCAGTATTCTATTCCTATTCCTAAAAATATGAAGGATTCCCATTCGGGGAATTATAGTTTGTTTCATTTCGTTGCTCTGGTAACAAGACGAAGCGCTACGAGTTATGCTACTCAACATGCAATGTCAAGAAAATTGGTCGGTGCGTAGTGTCTTACCAATATACTTGCAAGGGGGCTCATCAGCCATGAAATACTTGGTCAATAACTGAACAGCAGGCTCCACTTGATCCTCAGTCAGATCCTGGACTCTCAGCTTCATTCCTTTCGTGATAAATCTGTGCCAGATTGTAGGCATCGGTAAGTTTGCTGGACGCGTGTAGACCATCTGATGAAGTTTAGTTATTTTTAATAAGATAATCTATAGTTCTTCTTAATAATGTGACAAACTACAGATTTATTTTTTAAAATTGTTTTTGTCTAGAATAATCGTAATGTCGACGCGGGCGAACCCGTGAGCGGAACACTATTATTATTAGTATTGTATTTTTAGCTCTACATACTTATAGCAGGGTAGGCAACGAAAACGTTTTAACTTTCTGCCAAATTTTCGAAACTGAACTCAACGCCGTACTAAATGTATCTAATTCATACTCCCCATTATTGCCTTTACGTTTACAATACTATACTAGTTGAGTCTACGACGGTCTCATTTATATAGTATTGTATAATAAAGGCTCACGCCATACAACTTACAAGAAAGTATATTGGATTCCCTTTAATCGTTTTAATCAGTTTGAGAGCTCTCCTAAGGCGCTCATTTACTCAGAAGATTGAATTTCAGTCAGTACGTCCTCCGAGTTCATATAAAATTTGGTGGGTGCTATAATTTATTTCCTAGAGTGTGAATCGAACCTACAACTGTCTCGATTACAGTCGCACATGGTGATAATCATTAGATGAAAAGACAATCTTAGGAAAAATAAGCAGAATGTCTGGGATTTGAACCCACAAACCAGTATAAGAAAAAACAGTCAAACAGTATTAGATAAGACTCTAGTATGCCAAGAGGCTTTATAATTACTAATTAAGAAGCGGCGCCCTCGTGGCGGAGTTAGTTAAGTAAAATCAAGGGTCTGGTTAAGCCGTAACATTGTTTTATGTATGTTAAATCAATAATTAGTTTATTAGTTGAGAACGTAGGATAAGGATGTAGGTTCGATTTCCACTTGGGGGATTTTTCTCACTCTAGTATCAAGACAAAGCATCACGTCGAGACACACCAATCAACTAGCAATGTATTGAAAATTTTGCGGTACGTGGAACGTACGCTACTATATGCGCTTAATATACCTTAAAGCTAAAAGAAAAACAAAAAAATTAAGCGATACTTGAAATAGTTTTTTGCTTTAACTTGAGTGAACTTAAGTGTTATAAATTATAAATATAATACGTATAAAAAAAAATACCTTTAATAGAAAATTTTGGCTTTCGCACTAGGCCTTGTAATAAGAAGGGTGAGTGGACAACGCGGCTGCTACCCCGAGACTGGTGATAGGGGGTGTCTTGAGATACATCCTTAGATGAGGGCACACTGAGATTATATATATAAATATATTTCTTTAAACTTATATACATAAAACTCCTTTCCCTCTCTCTCATCTCTTTTTAGCATGATGCTTCGCTCTAGGAAATAATAATACAATATTTAACATATCAGTAGCTCAATTAGAATAAATCTAGGTTTTTTTTGTACAGGTTATGTCTGTCTTAAGTCTGTCCATAGACGCTCATCCCTAATGCACCACTATTTTCCTGTCTCTAATGCTTTTTTATTATTAACATCCCCCGTGTGAACATTTATCGATCTACAGCCATCGTGTTTAAGAGATAGAGAATAGAATAGATATAGTTTAGAGAATGGAACGCCAAACACTGCGGTAAATCGTTATTAGCAAAATTATAAATATATGTCTTAAATGTAACTCTTAGGTACATATTAAAGATGTGTAAACATTCTTTACTTGCTCTTTTACTACTTACTTGCCAAAAATGGTAAAAACAATTTTAAAAAATCTTTACGAAGAAATGATTAAAGTTTCTCTTGGTGCATCCTCAACTTACAATGACACCTCAATAAGCTAATCTCGACCGCTAAACGGAATTTAAATCAGATTTACACAATGCGATATATCGTGATCGAAGCGTTATCGTGTGATATTTTATATCTATGATTTAATAGTAACTAAATAATAGAAAAAAAAAAAATCAAATCAGCTTCACGCTGTACCCCGTATATAGGGTAGGCAGAGGGAACTTAGTGTTAAGACACTCTGTTCCCAATTTTTCGCCGAATTTCACTTGTAACAATAGTATAATTATTAAACTTCTCAGTCTCCGGAATACGTAGCTTTGGTGACAATATAATGATATGATACAATCGAGCTCATCTCACGATAGACCTGAAAGTAGAACTCTTCAGAGGTTGCTAGTACTAGTATTCGAATATAGGCTCATACAATTTATATATTTTATAGCATCGAGCACATTTTATAGCTCGAGTTCTTGTGGAATTCAGTGTAGAAAATCATGTTTTTTATAACTATTATTGTTATTATTGTTATATTTTTATTGAAAATAACTTTTGTTGAGTGTAGCCGACTTCCGATTACATTTAATTTTAATAACGTTATATTTTAATGCTACAGTTAAAATAATTAACTTAATTAAGAGGATAGGTATATTGAACCTAATGGTACGACTCTCCGTTCACCACGCACCGCTAAATTTACGAGACATTGTGTGTAGAGGAGCAACTCAACGCCTCGCTACCTCGCTAGTTACCAGAAAGGGGAAATGAAAATAATTCATCCTCCTAGTAGGATTCGAAACCGTTGCGTTTATGGTCATATGATGTCACATAGTCACGACGGCCTCAACTATTCACATAAATAAAATTGTAAACAAATTTCTTAATATTTTTTTCCTTTGTTAATCTGTCGGGAACTTTCTAACGAAGGTGAGCGTGATGCGTTGTTTCACGTGGATTTCAAAATATAGGGCGAATTAACCTAATAAGAACTTTTTCACATTTATATATTATGCTATTTCAGAAAAGATAAGGATAGCCAATTACCCAATGACTGTAACAAATTGTAACCTTGGGAAAGAGCCTTTTACTGAAAGCTACTAAAGCAATAGGATAACAAATTTTAAAATGAAATATTATTTGCATTGTGTACTTTTTATTATATAAATTATAACTTGTGCTGTAATTGAGAAATAAAAGGCTTTCCGTTTTATTTTTGTAATACTTACACTGTATTTTGCACATAATTATGAGTTGAGTGGCGAGACTCAACGCCGCGCTTTGCCTTGACACCAGAGCGAAGAAATGGAAATAAAAATTTAAATAAATATTTCATTTCGTCGAGTGGGGATCGAACCCACAACCAGTCGACTGTACAGTCACACTTCGTGCCCCTGCGCCGACTAGCTTCAGTAAAATAAAATAACAACAAACAAAAAAAGACAAAAGTTTACCCCACCACCCTAATCTCATTCGTACTTCGTCTTTGGCACTCTTCCATATTGGCGCCACTCCAACCGTGGCTTTCCCAACGCCATCACAGTTTCAATACAATCACAGGACAAGAAACACGTTTTCCTTTTAAATAAATAAATAAACCTAATAAATAACAGTTTATTTAAATAAAAATATTTATCATTGTCATTTGTCAAAAAAGCGCGGCAAAACGTTTAGAGGCAGAGACGTTGAGCTGTTCGTCCTAGTGTGTGGAATTCGGATACATCGATACAGGTGAGTAATTTGGCTGTCTTTTATTTTATTATATAACTATTGAGTTGATAATTTTTTTCATATTTCTACTACAAGTAGGTTATTTGAATAATATTTTGTTTTTATTCTTCTTTTTAAAGATTTTAACATATTGGTACGAAACACAAGCAAATAGTTTTGTTGTGACATTCCCTAAAATTTATATATTACTTAAAATTATTGTAATATACATAGAATATTACACAAAACATATTAAAATTCCTATTGGGAGGATCGTTTTTATCTTATAATACGAGTATGTTCAGTATTATCTTTATCATCCAATGAAAAGTACCCACAACTTGTAACGTTTACAGTCCACCTTAACATTAAAGAGGAACAGACTACTTTAATGTTAAGGCTCTGAGTGTAATTGTAAATTAAAGAATTTTACAAACGAATAATATCACAGAATTGAGAGACACCTACGCGTGGATCATTATGTATGGCTACTATAAAAACTTGCAAACAGCTTTTTTCATATCTCAGTCTTCAAGCAAAGAGATCATCTAGCTACGTTAATCTTTTAAATATTATTTATATTAGGTTAATATAGTCACTTAAAAAGATTAAAACCTATCTATACTCATCTACAGATTTTACTGTATTAAATCATATTTTATTAGAATGCGTTTTTAACCTAAATTTTCATTCATACAAGAAGTAAGACGTAGGTGGTACCTACAGCTACAGACCTATCGACTGCGCACTTTAGTTTATAAACAGACACCTACGCGTGACTTTATGAACCGTAACAAATTGATAACAAAACAAAGATCGATTGTAATTTTATGTTTGTAGTGTAGACATTGATTTTAATGTAAAAAACATTTGCTGTCTATTGCGGGATGATTAATTTCTCTATTCTCTATTCTCTACTTTTTTCATTCAGCATTTTAAGCTATTTTACAAAATGAACCTCTCTCTTTAAGGCCAGTGGTAGCGCAGGGGATTCGATTCCCACACGTGAAAATAAAATATATAAGTATATATATATTTTTTCGTTCTCTCGCTTTGGTAACGACGCAAAGCGCGGCGCAGCGATTCAACACGCAACGTTTGCCGAATTCGACGGAAAGTAAGGAACAGAAGTGTGTTAACACCTAGGTTCCTTACCTGCTAGGTGGGCTAAAAAAAATATATATTACGATGCTATTTTCCGGTTATTTCAAATGTTTGTTTCTCCATGTACCGATTGCAGATGTTCGCCTTTTCCTTTAAAAAAAGAAACTAGCTTGTTACAGTTATATTTGAAACATCCAGCAAAATTGTACGAAATTCTCATTTCGTCTTCTTACTCCAGTCGGAGTGGTAATGGTCACAAGCAATCTTTAGCAGTTCAAAGCGAGATTGCGCAGTTGTTAGTGGAATAACCAGTGCTTTTCAAGTCTGTCCATCTCGTGGGCATTCGGCCGCTAGCTGCTAACCGCTGCTAATTCTCATTTAAATTAGTATAAATTCTAATAAACTTTATTGCGTTTTAAGTCGACCTAAAAATCTAAATCGCATAAAATGTAACGATTTAGTGTCAAGGTTTCGGTCAATAGCCGCGCTATTTTCGGACTCCATCTTGTTGTGGCGGCCATCTTGTGTGCGTAGTCGTTTAATAAGCTATATTTTGAATTTTATCTTTAAAATTATTACTTTATTAAGTACTTTAAAGGATTATAATGTGATTTAAAGCTTTAGACTTTTTATTGTAGCTTATTATGGCAGTTTCTTAATGTATTATATTTGGTGTCACAGTATTGATTGTCGTAGATTCCAACGGTGATCAATGCATCAATAACATTAATGTAAAGTAGTGAAAAACATGGGCATTTGCTTTAGATTAAAATTAATTTCACTATCCTGGCAATATTGGGAAAG
>DWNA01003445.1:0-10061 GCA_018249835.1 Heliconius besckei
CTCCATTCAGGGAAATAAATTATAAATATTTTTTTCATTGTGATAACAAGGAAAAGCATAGCGTTGAGATCTGCCTAAAACGTAATGCCTCGAGAATTCGGCGGAAAAAAAATGGAAACGGAAGTTTAAGGCGGAAAAAAAACGAGAATATAAAAAAAAGAAAAAATACTATAAACATTTAATTTACTTTCTATCTTATACTTAGGATTACAGAATTTAGCTTATTCTAGAAATGTAAATATACTGAATCATATGATAAGCGCTCATCAATTATTTTTTGCTCCTTTTGTTAATATGAAAATATATTCAGGTTTTTACTAAAATAATCATGCCACCATAACTTGAAATAAAATAAAATTATAAGTTGTAGCCTAGTAAATTTCATAGTTAAAGAACGTTAAAACGTTCTCGTAGGCATTTCGGGAATCCTCTTGCACTCCAATTGTGTGTTGTAGGTCACTCACAAAGTAACTAAAAAGTTTTATATAATACTAGAGGACGCGCGCAGCTTCGCTTGCGTATTTAGGGGTGAATTCTAACAAACCACGAAAAATGTGTTCAATGAAATATTTTTAAGAGTCTAAATTTCAAATTTTATAATAATCGGTGGCGTTTTAAAGATACTACTTTTACAGATACTACTATTTTCCATACAAACTTTTAACCCCTTATTTGCACCCTTAGGGGAAGAATTCTAGGAAACCATAAAACATTTGTTCAATTAAATACTTTTAAGAGTCTGAATTTCAAATTTTATAAAAATTGGTGCTGATTTAAAAAAAAACTATACAAACCTTCAACCCCTTATTTTCACCCTTAGGGCGAGAATTTTAGAAAACGATGAAACACGTGTTCAATTAAATACTTTTAAAAATCTAAATTTCAAATTTTATAAAAATCGGTGCCGATTTAAAAAAAAATCCATACAAACTTTCAACCCCTATTTCGCCCCTTTAGGGTTAAAACTTTTCAAAATCCCTTCTTAGTGGATGTCCAGATTACGAAAGTAAACATCTGACCAAATTTCATGTTTCTACCATGAGCGGTTACGGCTGTGCGTGCGTCTTACCTCAGTCAGTGAGGACAAGTCCTTTTATATATATAGATATTAGCATTCGGATTATTTAGCGGTTTTTTTACAAAAGAAGCTATCCAAAAATCCTTACGGATTTTCAATATTCCCGGTAACATACAAACAAAAAACAAGATTCCTCACCATAAGCAGCCTTCAATCTATAATGGTTGGGGGGTGCGAAGGTATCAGCCAGTATGTCAGCTATGGAGGCGACGCGCGGCGAAGCCCGCTGACGGCACCGCAGGCGCGCGAGCAGTGCCGCGTGGAGCGCCCACAGCTCGTCGAGGCGCGGGAACATCCTCGCCACCTGCGCCTCCGACACGTTTGTGAGGCGCGCCATGCCTTCTGCGAACATCTGTGGGATATGGGCTATGTGTTATACGCACGCACTTATTTAAACTTACAAGAGCGTACGTACTATCTTGGACTTCTATTTAGTGAATTTATATAAGAAAACTTTAACATATTACACACCCTTTTATTTATTTAACATATAAAAAAAACTTCAAGACACCTAAATAATAGAAAATTCATGAAAATTTAAAAATGAAGTAATGACCCCACTGAATATTCAATTAGTTATATTAATAAAGGGACAGGGGGTACACGTATGGCGTAATAACGCTTATTATTATACTACTATTGTTTTTAACTTCATAATATTATAAATACATACCTTCTGCATTAACCGTATTGTGAGACAATGATGTTTCTCCGTCAAAATGAGTTCATAGATATGTTCTTGACGTTTCGTCTCTCTATCGCCAATTTGTCTAAAAATTGGTATTATAAAATATATGAGATTTATGATTTTTTCTCATAGAATTTCTTATGAATAATTATATAAATTTTAAAAATGAAGCTAATGTAAGTTACACACGTTATTTATTTTTTATTCTTAGCTACATAATTCTTTACATAGTGTTGAATCAATTTAATATACAGAATTAATAAATGAAACTAATCTTACAAAAACAACATTTGTGTTTTTTTTTTTAAAAAAAACCCCTATTTACATGGATGGACAAAATAATCATAAATACAGTGAGGTCGACGATTTGTGACCGCTCTGAAGTAAGCTGTAAATACTCCGATTCGATTTTAGGATTTTTTTTCTTTCCGAGTAAAGAAATCGCAAAAGATCAGCAAGCTTAACTTTAGGGTGACCACAATTCAAACTTCATGATTAAAATTAAACTCACTTAGCAAGTCCCTTAGGTGCTCCAGCAGCCCACGTGTCAGGCTCAGAGGCCCCCAGTCCTAACAAAATAGCCTCATCTCCAAGCTGGTCTGGCGTTATGTACACTTCCGGCCATTCACTACTGGCTGCGTCATCTGATGCACTAGAATTGAAACAAAACTTATTGTAGTAACAATATAATATATATAATAACTAGAAACAAAAAAAAAGAAGTGATCCGATAATAAATCTCGAATTTGATAGAAAGTATAATATATAGTGTTAATTAATTTCACAAATATGAATGTACAGACTCATGTGTATTTTTTTACTCTTAACATAAACTGTTAAACAAAAAAATATGGATATACATTTTTACACAAAAATATGTTATATATTTTTAAAAACTACATATTTTTGTTACACAGAGAATTTGTATAATAACAAAACTATACAATAATAATTATAAACTCACTTGCTCTGGTCATGTTTGTGATCAGATCCATCTTTCTCGTCGTTATAAATATGGCTCGTGCTAAAAAAATATACGTTGAAATTAATAATATCATAGCAATCGAATATTCCTTTAACTCCTGAGCACACAGAATAATGAAACATATCAAAATTACAATTAGAATACATTATTTTATATATTTCAATTCTAGCAAAATTATAAAATACAATTTGGAATTACAATACAAGGGCCAAGTTCAAAAACACATTATTCATATGGGATAAGGAATATAATAGGGCATACTTGAGACTATGACAGGTTTATATAATTTACCTTCAGTAAGCTGTAAATATTGAAATTAGCGTAAGCCTAAATAATAAAAAGAAGCATTGATAGAGACGCTCACATTATTATTTAATAAAAACATGCAAATTTTGATATAGAAATAGAATTAACGAATTCAGAAGATCAAAAAAATTATACAAAATGCTGGAAAATACTTGAAACAAAATAATAATTATTAAATATTAATTTTAACTGTATATTTTAGTAATTAATATGGTTTTTATTCAAACATTACACTTTCCTCTTAACTAATGTGCAGTATAACATCTATTAGATACTGTTTTTCGACGGACATGTAAACAATCCCAACGGACTACATATCTAAAGTTCAACATAATATTTCAACAGCAATTGTGTGTTACTTCAAATTTACGTGATATCCAAATAACATACTGTCATTTAAAATCAATAAAATAAAACAAAAAAGAAGTACATAAATCATCATAAGTCGATCACGACTACAACAACAATATCGTCAAGAGAAATTTCAAACTACCTCCAAATAGACAGAAAGATACACAAGTAAGGTGTTGTGAATGAGTCGAGAACCAGCTAAAGTCTGTATGTGTGATGACGACCACGTACCGCTATGTTGTATGTTTTTTACAAGCACTTTCAACATAAATTTACCGTACAAATATATTTTTTATCAATATTTAGACTAAAAATTAGGTAAAAGAATAAGTTAAAAGTACTTCTAAAATAAATTACAACCTTCAACAAAATAAAACTACCAATAAAATATACAGAACAAATCTCAACCTATCAGAAACAACAAGTCGAAATGACGAAGAGAAAGAACGAGACGATGGTACGTGCGATGGGAGAATTAGAAAGAGATAATGCCATTTTAACGGATTCTTATCGCAGTTTGATTATTTATTATTTTTACTAAATAAAAGAATCACATAAAAAAACAATTTAAACTTTTGAATCTATCTGTGTGTTGAATAATATTTAATCTGTATCCTACATACAACAGATAACACATGATATTGACATAAGCTGTCAATCGGGCGTTCTTTTTATTTTCAAGTTTGACATTTGGATAAACAATTCAAAAATGGAACCCAATGAAACCACGATGAAAATACGTCAATACAGCGATGGCGATGCGCACTTACTGCACGCCGAGCTTGGTCGCGACGCGGCGCCACGGCGAGTAGCACCCGGTCGACTGCTTCTTGCTAACATAACGAATATCAATCACCCCCGTGTTTGTTGGTACCGAGTTGTGTGCCCCGGGTGGATTGATTGAGGCGGCTTTTTTACATATGCCTTTGATTTTTATTGGTTTAGAAATTTATAGATTTGTGTAATAATAATATGTACCTACATAATACCCATTAATACTACATGTACCCATTAATAATTCTAAATACCTATTTAGAATTATTAATGGTTGTAAATTAATTTTAAATATTATAAAGTTATATTTGCTCAGGAATTTTTTTATGTTTTCATTTTGAAGACGCATACATTTTTCATCAAGTTCAAGTAATTTTGACCAATTATAATATTTCTCTATATGATAAAAATGTTCATAAGCAATTGTAATACTACTAGTTACCGAACCTCAATCCATCCAATAATCCAATTTTGTTATAAGAAGACATTAGTTCCTCCAAACCAATCAAAAAAGGAAAATAAAATTGCTAAGTTCAAAATACGAAAAAAAAGAGAAAACAAAACAAACGCTAAAAAACCAACAAATATAACAAAAATATAATAGCAACCACGAAGCAAATATACATTAGCATTGAAGAAAGAACATTGAGTGTAAGATATAAAAGTGGTAATAATAAAAAAAACAGTGTCTCATACTTGTGTATCTTCTTATAATCAAATGGTAAACGTGAACCAAAATTTGAGGACCCTCCTTAAAATATATATTGGAAAAACGATCCAATAATAATAAGACTAACTGTAACACATTATCACGCAAATAAATTCTAAATGCATCAGAGCAAAATGGCACCTTCGTCCCGAGCCATTACAATCGTTGCAATTAAAAAATAAAGCAGCAAAACATATGCCATACAAGTAAAATATTTAAAAATTTTACAATTATTCACCGTTATTTAAAATTGTTTATATTTCAATATTAATAAAAAATATTATGGATATATTTATTTATTAAAACTACTTACCAATTAGCGTTCTGCGATTGTCCTGATACAGAACTTCGTTTGCTACTTTTCCCGCTGCTGGCACTCAAAGATTTTCCTACTGACGTCTGTAAGGAGAACTTAAAGCTTTAAAATGATTATAACCATATTTCCTTTAAATTTTATTATAAAGTAATATAAGGTGGGTGGATTTATTACCTTAGAAGATTTAGGTTTGTTGCACTCCACTATGTAATCTTTACATACATTTTGATGTACTGTCAATAAACAAGCTGAAAAGTAAAAAAATATCCCTAAATTTATATACTGATCTTATAATTTAGGTAATATATTTTTTTTAGGTAATTAATAAACATATAAAATGAATTTCTAATTATTTTTATCTACAGTATTTAAAAGATTAAAATGTCGAATCACGTCAGTTATGTCAGTAGCCACAGTAGAATGCGGTCTGTCCACATTCTTATAGGTTTGCAGGGTTTGCTCGCTAGCATATTATTCTTCTCTTAAGAACTTAAGCCTTTAAATTAATTTAACTTCTATTTAGAAGAATAATATGCTAGCTAGTTTAGTTAAACGTGTAAGTCACATCCATTGTGTCAGTTGCGATTAACAGATTTGATTTCCAAGGATTGCCTGAAGACACAAATATGCTTTTTTATATATAACTTTAGATAATTATGTCAGTCACATCTATGCTGTCAGTCATGTCAGTCTCAGCTGTACTCACTCTCACAGTAGAGCGCGGGCTGGTCGGCGATGTCGCGCGCGCACCAGTGACACTGCCCGCCCGCAGGCGCCGCCTGCCACGAGTGCGACGACTTGCGGGATTTGTCCTGGAAAGCAAATCAAATAGACTTTTATAGTTTAGGAGGGAACTTAATATGATGTACCTCTATTTGTAATTAATCTAACTAATTAAAACATTTTTTTATTAACTTAAAACTGTTTTGAAATATTTAAAAATAAAAACTCCTCATTTTTACTAGTTTTTCAGGGTAGTCAGACATAACTGGTGTCAGTAAAACTCGGTTCCATGTTAAGTGACAAAATTTAACGTAGCGTAAGAAAATAATTAAAATGTAATCAATCCCCCCAATTTGGAATCGAACCCACAAGAACCACGTTTACAGTTAAAACAAACAAATCATAAAAATGGACTAAAAACTTACTTTCTTCTTTCTAAAGAACAGACTTCCCCGTTTTCGTCGTTTTTCAGCATGAGGATCGTACGCCACCCTAATACAAGCAAAAATGAGCTTTACAACATTGTTTTAAAGTATATTTTTATTTTTTGACATGCAAAATAGATTAATAATAATTCATCGTGAAATCTAACAAACGTCAAGCAAAGCTTTGTGCACCAAACTCATGCGCAATCATATTTAAAGTAAAAAAAAATAAACTACATTATTTTAAAACAAATTAAAACAATTTAGACTGTGACAATAGAGACCATTATATGTATTTGCCTTACCTTCCTAAGCGCTTTTAAGTTTCTTAAAGCTGCTTACATCATAAACAAATATTAATATTGCAATAATAATTAGTAATTTATTTTTATACGAGTACAATTTCAAACAGTTTGAGATGTATAGCTATAGAATCAATCCCAAATAGATATAGAAAATGTTTGTCGCATATATTGTTAAAAAGAGCATTAAATTCAAATGCAGCCAGTCTAAAACGGATGTATATTTTTTTTATATAATATATAATAGATAATATCTGGTTTTGAAAGATTTATTACTGCTAGTTAGTTCAAAGTTTATCTTCATTATAAACGCTCGAATATTTTTGAGTTTTAAAAAATCCTACATTTTATAAAAACCAATTATATATACATAAATCCATCAAATTCCATTTAGTTCAAAATATTTTAACCCAAAAACGAAAAATATATAAAACAATTATAGTCTGAATAATATATCTACAACTGACTGCATCATCGCCTTTAACTCGCTACCTCATATTACATTAAACACTAGCCATTCTATTTGCTATTCCAATTCAAAGTACACCCACAAAAAACCGTAAAAAGTATTATTTTCCGAGGAGATATAAGACATCTGATCAGTCATGTCAAAAGAGAAGGCAGCTGACTGAATTATCATTTTGTCTCAAACTTTTATATTAAATTTTTCCCTATCAAACTCACTGTTCCATAAACAAACGATGCATGTTCCTCGCCAACAGTTCAGCGTTTCCGCGCGGTTGTGGTACCGTGGTGGCGTCCTCGTCGCTCTCCGTCTCGCTCGCACCGCCACCTGACGCGCTGGTGCCGAGCGAGATGGGTATATGCGAATGTTTGTGTTTAGACAATATTTAAGTACAATTTTTTTAGCTTCACGCTGTATAAAGAAGAGAAGGCAGAAGGAACCTAGTATAACGCTCTGTTCCACAATCACCACCACCCCCTGATTACAAAATGTATGTGGAAAGGCGTATTGCTGCCGGTAATAGAATGAACGGAGTATTTGTTGCATTGATGAAACGAAGAAACGTCAGCATAGCTGCACGTTGCACGCTGCCATACGCAATGCAGTTAATACTAACTCTGTTTTACGACAGAGAATCATGGGTATTACAGAAGGAAAGAAAAATACTGTAGATATGTGATTTCTTTGTATAATCTACAATTAAGAGAAACACAGAGTAGCAGATATTAAGAGGATATACCAGTGAGATAATGAGTGATGAAAGAATTTCAAAATAGATGTATGATGGAAGAGTAAGTAGTAAGGGAGGGATCTGGAGACCGGTTGCCCTTCGAAAAACAATATAATATTCTTTCTCAAAAGTATCAATATAATATTCTTTATTGCGCAAAATATACATAAGAAAACAACAATAAAAACATTTAGTTCACAAAAGTGGAATGCCAGCCAACCAGTAGAAGTGGATGAGTTATATTGCTTAAGCAAGACATAATTTTTATAAATGACATGACATTCATCAAAATGAAAAGTAAAAATGAATGAAATAACTCTAGATCACAGTAGCTTTTGATTGTATCTATTAATAACTTATGGTTATTTCTTGCAATGAATAATATTTCATTCTAAAGATAAAAAGTTATCCTACATTATTTATATATTTAGTATTTTATAAAAGTATGAACATAACAAATAAAAGCCAGTTTTTGTATATAACTGGTAACTAAGTGCCTTTACATTTAAAGACACTTAGCTAAGCAAAGTGCAAAACAATGACATTGACTTGAGGACATGCACTTTCTTCAAACAACAAAACCATGCAAAAAAATATTAATTGAAAAAATAAAAATACTTTTACTCTCAATTTACTAACAAAATAAATTTGATATCATAAAGAAGTATATATGACACAATTACTTACGTCATTATTTATTTAATAATATTATTACTAGTAATGGAAAATGTATTTTGAAATACCTTTAAGTTTAAAGTTAAAGTTTTTTAATAAAAAAAAAAGATATTAATATATATTTTTTCTAAAAGTTACATGTTCAATTTCATTATAAAGTAATATGCGAAAGTAGTTAATTTGATACTCCCAAATCAATATTAAAATTATTTAATTAAATTATACCATATCCCTACTTTTTTCAAAGATACCACAATCCTCTTATTGTCTTTTTATAATTTTAAGTATCCAAAATGAAACAAATAAATCAAGTCATACAGTTCTCTTTCCAAATATCACTACTACCTCCAACTTAGGTAACTTCCAAAAATTTATTGTAACTTAAAAGACTTGAAAGGCTTAGAATATTTTGAAATATAGTCTGGCAAACATGTTATTGATAATGGGAAACACGCGCGGCAAATTGCGCAAAAAGCGTATTTTGATGTCTGCACATAGACCGATTCCCCGTAAGGGCTCGCGGGGAATCGGTGCGGGGTGTGACCGGGCTACGGTACAGTCGAGCGCAACGCTATCAGTTCATTACTATGAAATATGAATATAATATCATATGATAGCACCATATATACGGAATGGCGTAATAGAGCATATTTATCTAGTAATATTATAATAATTAGTGTGTTAGCTTAAGCAACATGCAAAATCAAGTTATGGATAACCAAATTGAAAAATTAAATAAAAAACTGAATTGAAATTATTATAATGGGGCCGGGCCACATACAAATCTTCTCAATCCAAATTCAATAAAAAAAAAAAAAATTAAAAAGTAATTTTAATGAGGTACATAAAAGTACAATAATAAATAAATAAAAGAATAAAAATAATAATACATATAAAAAAATTGTACACATGTATTGAACATTTTTATTCAGAATTAAAATTAAATAAATTATTAAATTTATTACCGTTTTATTTAAAACGTTAATTAATGCATCCAAGAAAGTAAAAAATTAAAATTGACAAATAATAAAGCAAACAATCAAAACGGTAAAAGCCATTTTTGTTTACATTTAATTATATTCTTGTTTGAACAATATAGTGTGAGCTCGATTGTACCTATAAAGATGTGTGGGTGCGAATTTCCTGTAAGGACGTAGCACTCACACTGACACAAATGGCAAACTATGGCAAAGGGATACCGCACTCTCATTTTTTGTACCTCAAAATTTATTGAAATGATTTACCCAATATTTTTTTTATATAATCTTTAAGCAATTCGAATATTGCCAGATATTTCTTTATCCATATTGCATAGTATATAAGCTTGTATTACGCATACTGAATGTTTATGTTGTACATAAGTGTGTATATAGTATATACATACATAAATATCATGTGTCATTAGTTATATAAGCAGAAGCTTAGAATTGATTAATTACTTATTGACAAAAAAATGTTATTATACTTTTCGGGCTAGTCTTAATTTTATTCTCGACAACAATATGCAGCTGATTATTTTTCGATATTTAGATA
>DWNA01003446.1:0-10061 GCA_018249835.1 Heliconius besckei
AATTATTTTCATATTTTCAATTATTTGCTCTAGTAACAAGACAAAGCGTGGCTTTGGGTTCTACCACTCAACATCCAATGTTTCGAAGATTGATTTAACAGCAGTATCTTACTGTCTAACTTGCTATATGCATAGATACACTGTGGTGCTGAAAAAATAAACATCTTACTGTCCCATGTAGATGGTGTTATGTACCCCAAGTAATTTTCATTTGGCAAAATATATTTATATAGTAAATTTAAATATGCATCTCCAATAGCTTTTGTTAAACGAATATCATTTAGTATATTTAAACAAGCATCTGTTATTTTTTCACATTTAATATATGCATGACCTGAAAAAAATGTAAAGTACAACATTACATTGTATATTAATTTGACAACCAGGACTAAAAATCTATAGGATCTAGAGGATTACTTCATATTTAATATCCAATATTAGCACTTTTTCATTTTAAACATGTAGATAAAGCAGGATGCAGAGTGAATCTAATGCCTAAACTTCATTTCCCTTTCTGGGTGAACTTAATCACTCTGAATAGATATTACTCAGACAAAGTTAACAATCAGATTCTTTTACAACAATAAACATATCTTAGATAATAAACAGATCTTGAAATAAATAGAAAATAACATTATTTATTTTAGCTACCTTCTGCCTACCACACAAAATATAGGAGATTAGTAAAGAAAGGTAAAGGCACTTCACAAGTTTTGGTAAATATGAAAATTTCTTAACATAATACTATAAAATATGAATCTTAATATATACCAGAGGAAAATTTTAATTGACTTTTTATTTTTTTTAGGAAAGCAGTGGCATAGACTTAAAGTGTAACAGGCTAAATGCAACAGGTTGTGGGTGCGATTTACAACCAAGGAAATTAAATATTAAATATTTTCATTTCTTCCGTTTGGTGTTGAGTCAAAGCACAGCATTAAGATCCACCAATCAATACGCAACACCTACAGAATTTGGTAGGTAGTGGGGTGCTGTGTCTTAGCACTGGACACTCTCTGCCTGCTGTTACATGCAGGATATAGCATGAAAAAAAAACCATATATGCAAATATCAAATAAAACATGCCTAAAGATTCATTACCTTTGTTAGCACATGCCACACATAAATGCAAAAGATTTGTGCAAAGTGGTGCAGTAACACTTTTGAAAGTTTTAGAAGTTTCGTATTTTTCAGTTTCCTTAAATAAATGGAGAAAGATTTACAAACTTTTGTTAGAAAATATAAACACATAAAACATACAATTATGAAAAGTAACCTTCATTATATAGTCATTAATATCATCAAACACATGATTCCATGTATACCCAGACTTCTTTAAAGTATTTTTTGTAAGTAATGATGGTATTGCATTTCTACTGAGGAAATCTTTTAATGTTTCAGCGTTTTTCTTTCTTTCGTTTGCTCGTATAGATGTTAATCCTGAACATACTTCTTTTACTGATTCCTCAGTCATTTTGTAACTTCAATATTTGGATTAGGTATTCAACTTGTACTTTTATAAAGTGCGTACCTAAAACACAATGTTAAAAATTATTTGTTATTACACATTCTTTTACAAATTAAATATTATATTAACATTCTACTAATTTGAAGTTTAAGCTTTCTTAAAGTACTTTAAAGTATTAATTATTATTAACTTTAAATTTTATATATTTTTAAAATTATTTAGTTACTTTTAATATCAGTAAAACTACAATTTTTATACCGATTATAGCTTATACCGTAAAAAGAAAACTAATTAAAAGTTTATTTTCGTAGATAACATTTATGTAGATATTTATTAGATATCAAATATGATGTAAAGTGAAGTGATTTCTGATAGGATGTTTTAACGTAAATAAAATTTCAAATACTAACTGACATATGACAGCAATAACAGCTGCGTTGAAATTGTCTTTACAAAATAAAAGTTCATAGACCAACAATGACTGTGATACATAATACATTCAATACAATAACAATAACAAAAACGTTACGTTATAGTACGTACTTGCCCTATCATTGAAATATTAATAATAATATTCAGTTACTTCGTAGTATATGTAATTATTTTATCATTTACTCCAATCCCTTTTTTTGCTATTGCATCGTATCTTATGTCTAGTGCATGTTTTATTTACTGTTAACCGTAATTGTAGACTATTTACGTACACCGTCTTAAAGATTATGGTCTTTAAAGAAAATTTATTAAAACAATTCAACTATTTTAATGTAAGAAACAGTTTGCGTGATTTACGGATATATTTTAATGTAAATTATATATTTTAATAAGCATTAAAAACAATTTTTTATTTCAAAATATTTATTTTTATTCGAAAATATAAACGAGTCATGATAATTATTTTTACTAATATAAGGCAAAGGTCTTACTCAACAAATATTGTATCACGAGCGCTTGCGTATAAAAGTCTAACAGAATCACAATAGCCCACACCTTTGCGTTGACTACTAACTACAACATACGGATCGCCCGCGCGTATCACTCTTTTTGCTTTACAATAGTTTAAAGCAGAGTTTATTCGAGATTCTACTTCTTGCATCCAAATACTTTTTGGTGCTTCAAAATAATGCATTGCCCGAACACCTCTCCAAAAACGTAATTGTCGAGCAGTATAACAAGATCTCGTTACTGCAATGATAGGGCATTTTGGCTTAGCATGTGAAAGTATTTTTGCTGTGCGTCCAGAATTAGTTAAGCAAATAATAGCAACAGCACTAGATCGCATTGATAGTTCAACTGCGCTTACACATACCGCTTTCGAAGGTTCGTCCAGTTTATTTTGCATCAGTTCTAAATTCCCATAAGTTTTTGGTTGCCATATAATGCGTTCAGCCTGTCTGCAAATTACAGCTGCTGCTGCTATACAGTGCTCAGCCATACGTACAGTGTCAAACGAAGGTGAAAATTTCTTTAAAGGGGAATCATAATGAATCTCCAAAGACAGTACATCTGCACCATCTAAAACAAGATTTGCTATATCTGTTACGCAAAGTGTAGGAATTTGTTCATTTATCACAGCTTTACATATACAAGGTTTTCCATAATTATTACATTTCGCCAAAATAACTTTTTCTGCTATAAATATTTTCTCTACCGGTAAGTCAGTGCTCAATACACATCTATCAATATAAATTCCATCTGCTTCAATCAATAATTGATCAATATTGTCCAACCCTAATACGGAGTCTATACATGCAAAGACGAGTATGTGCTTGCCCTTTTCAGCAAGGATATATCGTACCTGACGAATATCTTGAAAATTTTGTGCATTCGGTACTAAAACTCCATCAATATCAGCAGCCACTGCCCAAGCTATTTGGTCTTCCATATATTCAAAAGGTTGTTGTGATGAATCACATGAAATTGACTCTAAGTTATTTTGTCTTTTTTTATCAGAACTCTCAACCTCATGGGGTACTTTTGATATTCTAACTGGCATTTTTGCACCAATTATACCGCCGCTTATAATTTTACATTCAATAGAATCATCTCCAACCTCAGATACAGATAGTTTAATTCTTCCAGATTTTAAGCTATCTATATAAATAAAGTCTCCACTTTGCACATTTGTTAAGTTATCGTATCCAATAAAAATACAACTGCTTGTTCCACATTCACGCCAACTTGCATCTGTAGTTAGTCTAACATTTTCATTTTGTAAAAGTTCAACCATCGTACGTGAACCACCTTTAAGTTCACCAGTTACAATGTCAGGACCTCTAACGTCAACCAATAGAGCCAAAGGGTAAACGTATTCCAGCTCTGCACTGTAATTAAAAACGGCTTGCCTTATATTTTGAATCAACTGTGCACATGCGTCAGGGTCCAAGTCCCGTAAATTTAAAAGAGCTATCGTCATACCAGACGCAATAAGCTTCTGTATTATTGATGGATCTTGATTGTTCATACCAATTTCACACATTAACCCCGTTTGAAGCTCTTCACAAGGATTTTGGTGAACATTTAAGTTACAATAGTGCTTTAATTGAGAAGGTTCAAGTGGGCGCTCCTTCTCTTTTAAACTAGGAATGGCTTCAATGGGAAGATGCCAAGGAAGAGACATAATGTTAAAAATATTGACTACTCAGTAAAAAATAAATTTCAAAATGTTAAAACTGAGCTATTATATTGTTTTAAATGAATTTGTCACTTAGTAGCAAAGAGTATATAATGATTGAATGATTTATTTTAAAAAACTTCTTAAAAGAATTTGAAAGTGTTTGAGAATGAAATTTGAGGTCAACGACTTTCTTCGAACGACGTCCTTTTTTTTTGTATGCAAAAAATTGAAGTTAACTCTACCATCATGCTGGCTTTGGTTAATTTTAATTGATAAGTGATTACTCGTATGTTCATTTTCTGATAATAATTCATAGATATAAATCATAGACACCTTAAATTTTACTGTTAATTTTTGCTACAAAAATGGAAAAATTTTATACATTGTTTTAATAATGATAATATATCTTATCTCTTATATAATGCATAGATAAATTAATTTACAAATTTCTATGAATATGAATTATTTTTACGAGAATATTTTAGTACGAGTATTCGTTTCATCAAAGTGAAGATAACACGCCGCGGATTGTGAAAAATTAAAAAAAATATGAACGAGGTTGCTTGACTGCGTGTCACGTTTGTTCTTTGGCAGAATAATAAAACGCGTTAGTTTATTTTGTCAAACTTTCAGTGAACTGTTATTGTCAAAAGTGGTGTTTGTATATGAAATGTTTTAGTGTGAAGGTTGTTAAAAAGTGGTCATGGTGTTTGGTGCGAAATAACTTGTACCTACCTGCCGTTTGTACTGTGCGACCGTGAAGGTTGAGAATGTTACGTCATTTTAACATTGGTGTCTGATACGAACTTATTTATTTTCGTTGGAACTGTGTGAAAGTGATTTTTATAAGGAAATAAATCCGTATTGACAAAAGTTTCTGTAAGTGTTTAATGTTTACTATATTTTAAAGCCCTTTTAGACCGGCTGCAGGAAGATGCCGCCATGTTATTTAGTTTTGCTGTCAACTACGGATCACGGTTAGCCCTCATAAACCGATATCTTTGTTCTTAAATTGCTCTTCTTTAAAAATCATTACAATTCAACAACCTAATATCAGCTGATCGAACATAATAATTGTTTAACATGATCTAGCTTGGGTTTTGTTTACTGTGTTTTATTGACTGTCAATGTAATGACGTCATGGAGCGAATTGTCCACTTAATTAAATGTCTAAGAGATACCTCGTTATTTAAAGGGGAAAATAATATGAATTAATCACCACTTAACATTTAATGATCTTTGCAAGTCCTAAGAACTAGGTTAATACATTACTTGCACACTTTATATGTGTGGTATTCACATTAAGTTATTTATTAAGAAAAAGAATATTTATTTTACTTGCATATTCATTATGTTCTACCAATGTTAATGAAACACATTAAATAGTAAATTATAGGTTAAAAACAAAAGAGCCTTTTAAGTAATTTATTAACCTAGGGGTTTTGAAACCTAACATCTGAATCTGAAAATATTTATTGTAAATAAAAACATCATTATTTGAGATTTACAGTTCAATAAATGTTTAAATAAACTAGAAAACCATATATTCAACCTGCATTGAGCATTGAGTACCTTCAATATTTCTTTTAGATCATTTACAGAGAGATCATTTGTATAAATAAATCTACAATGTACTATTTTAAGATTTCAATTATGCATAAGGCTAATATTTCAATAGCATCAATACATATCATTCATATCATTACATATAAATTTATAATGAAATGAAAATTTTTACTTTTCAATTTCTTAATAACATTATTTATTTACTTACTACTCATAATTAGATAAATAATACATTTATTCAGTTATACAACTATTAATACTAATGTTTTTTTGTTGTCTGGTAATGCACACACTTGAAAAAAATTACCTATTAGAAAAATCTTTCAAGAAGTTTGTAACACACATTTCAATCAAATGAGCAGTTGGGTCCTGTTGATTTTTTTGAGTAGATATAGAACTGGCTGGTAATATATTATCATTTATTATGAGTATCAAAGCTGAATGAAAAAAATTATAAAAAGGGAAAAAGACACTAATCAACCATCTCTATTATACTTCCAACTATTCCAAACAACCACTTGGAAATGTATGGCTCCCATCATTATATGAAATTTTTTTTGGCTGCTGTATAATAAAAAACTTATTTCAGAGCACATTTTCATTAACTCTATTATAAATGCCTTGCTAAAATCATTTAAATTTAAATTCTATATTAAAATATTTAAACAGTGGCTGTAATAAATCATTGTTTATGTATCTCATATTTTGTTTTGTGGAGGTTATCAATTTCTACATTGAACATCCCATTTGATCTTTATTCATCTTCTTCAAGGAAATAATCTTGGTTTTTGCCTTCCTACTTCACCTACTCCACTTTGTTTGTCCATGTGATGCGCTTTGATCATTATTCATAATTATTAAAATATCCTGTAGCTTATTAGCTTTTTATATGCCATTGTAAATATAAGATTAATAAATACAAAAAAATTAAAGTTATTGTCTGTATGATTATAGAATGTCTTTCTGATCCATATTACCTAATAGGTCATTTGCAATTACCACTAGAAAATTTTTTATGCATTCAGTTTTGACCATGGACAATGATTATAGTCTGGAGGACATTATTGATATAAAAGTGTGTAAAATTATATCTTTTGTTCTGATTTTATAAAGCAAAGGCAATAATTGTGACAATAATAAAGTTTTATAAACAATATTTTTTTAATACAACTGTATCATACTATCTAAAATTTAAACCTGTTATTTGAAGCAAGGGTTTTATTACTTTTATAGGAATTGTTCTGGATAATTCAAAGAGTTGTTCTGAATCTAACTGTGTATAGGAATGATGAGTTCATTTCTGCCAGTAGGAATCAAACCCATAAATAACATGTCATGCTCTTGTGCCGCTGCACGACAACTGGCCTACCTACTTTGAATAATTCGATATAATTAGTCTTAGTGTAATTTCTATTTTTCATCTGTTATTATAAATATCTAAATACCATTACATTTTTAATTTTGAAAGTGGCTTCAATTATGAGTACTAGACTCATAATGTTAAGAAGATATTAATTACTCTTAAAGGTACATAATAATCTTGCAACAATAAGATATTTAGTGGCTTTTAGAAAGGTATCTTAAATTGTTTTCCATATACAATAGCAATTTGAATCATTCCTTGCAAACATTCTATGCAAATCACAAAGTTTTATGAACAAAAAGGCATTATCTTTGTGTCAATTTGAAAATAATATAAAAGATGATTTCATATTCAAAGATTATTCTTTTCTTGTTATGAATAAAATAATACACTAGATAATTCACAAATGAAGTCACAATAACTTAGTTTGCTTTCAGTAAGAAAGTCTAATTATAATTATATCTAACCTCAACTACATTAGATTGGATATAATAAATAGTATTAACTATTTACAGAAATATAATGATTTTTTCTGAAGATATCACAGTCATCTAGCTTAATTAGGCTCTTATAGCCTACTAAATGGTGCCTTTCTGTGTCTAATACAAACATTCAATGAACTGTATATATAATAATTAATAAGTTTCATGCTAAGTTAAAACAGTGCATAACCACTCAGTTCTGTACATTTTGAGTGTGCCAGATTTGATTTGAATTATACCATATCAAAGCCATGAGATAAAAGGTAAATATATCAAAAAAAGGTTATTTTATAGGTCAAAATTGATGGAGCTTAATATAGTATATTTAGTAGAAAAACATATCAATGAATTTATTGATGTAAATAATATTGAACGATGTCTATAGAATTAATTGGTTAATAATTATTATTAGCGATAAGGTCGCCTATTGTACCATATTCTTTTACTTGTAGTCTACTATTTCTTTTTTGGGTGTACAATAAAGAGTTTTATTATTATTATTATTAATTATTATGATTTAAATTTATAGATTTCATTGACAATGAAATGATTTTTACAATTTGGTTTTAAAATTTCCTAAAATTGCACATCTAGAGCACAGGTTTTGCCGACATTATACATTAAAATGTGATTTTTTGTCAACGCTCAGATTATATCCACCATTTTTACTATCAGTCAACCGGTTGATAAGACAGTACTCTTGTGACTCCGTTGTTACTTTTGTTGTCTTTAATGAGTTTCTTGTGTCATGTATGTGTAAAATTAATAAAAATTAAATTAAATCAGCTTCACACTGTATCCCGCTCATAGCAGGGTAGGCAGAGGGAACCCAGTGTTAAAACACTCCATTCCCCACAGCAATTTCTTATCACATTTATTACAAAGCATAAGTTGAACTAACTAATGAATTCATCCCCTTCAATATGTTTTTTTCATTTGAAATAAAATTATAGTCTGCTAATGTTAAGACAATAATATATTTTTTTAATAAAGATAACATAAACCATGCAAATTTTTTTATACATGTAGATATTATTGTATACAGCACATTAATTCTTAATCATTTTTTTAAATATAATAATTCAATAACAAAATATTAAAGAGAGCAAATCTCTAGTTAGCATGATATGAATGATAAACAAGATATTAATTAATTCTTTCTTTTTCAGATTTTTGTAGAAAGTTTGTATATAAGTTACAAATAGCCACGGAGCGTCGGAACACGGCGCTGAATGGCGCCTCCTACATCAATGCAATATATATGCAAGTTTTACCTAATGAAAATGCAAGGTAAGCATTATTTGAATTATATAAGAGAAATAGAATAAATCTTTATATACATCATCGTAAATTTCGAAAAACAAACCATTTAAAATATTTTCTCAAATGATACTCATTATCATTTACCGAAAAAACAAATATTTGGTCATTATGTTTGATTATTTTCTTGTAAATCAAACGTTATTGAATAGTGAGGCGACGCTGCGACGGCAGTAGCGGTTGGCGGTCGTCATGACTACACCAGTGGCTCCTACAGCTCTAGCGAACGATAAGGTTGCGATCAATTGCGAGCCAAGGAAGCCCACGTCACACGCCTTTAGCGTCTTTATTATATTTGCGTATATCTTTCAATTCATGTAAGAACACTTGTTTTAAAGTATTATTTATATTTCCGAGTATAGGTAATTCAGATTTGTATTTAAAAATATATGTATATAAAACAAAAAATCAGCTTCACACTGTATCCTGCATAGAGTGTAGGCAGAGAGTACGCCACGACGTCCTCAAAAGATAAATTTTTGTTTTTAAAAAAAAATGTAACCTGGATAAAGTATTAACTACTAGTTCATAGTTTTTTTTTATTAACTTATAACGTCTAAGTGCTTTCTACGTTTTCTAGATGATTTACGTTTATATATCTCTTGGTGTAACGTAAATAACGACATGACGATGAAATTGGTTGATGGGTTCATAGAGAAGTTTATTGTAACAATTTACTTAGCGCTTAAATCACTCTTAGTCTACCCAACTAGGGATAATATGTAAAGAGAAAAAGTATGCTTAGTTCGCATGTAAATATAGTTCTCCTACACATACGAAGCAAGTTCTTAATCGTACGTACGTGTCCATCGCTTTTCAAGGAGAAGAGCTTGGAGCAGTGCCTGCGTATTGCGGCCCTAGTATAGACTTGCCCACCACAAGGGATCACTTTAAAAATGCACATTAACACTCGCTTTTGCTATCTGAACTCCGTTCTCTACGAAACCAAATTCGAAATTATCTCACCAAATTACTTTTGTTTGCGTGAATCCTTTGAAATGTTATTATAATTTTAACAGTACAGGAGATCAATCATGAATTAAGGTGCGTTATTTTAAAGCAAATGACACACAGAATTCTTCTATAGGAAGCAACTTGTTTTACATTTCTAAGCACGTTACATGCTTATTTATCATACTTGTCTGGCCGAATAAAGCAACATGTCTGTGCCCTGAACTTTTATACCTATTCAATCCTTGTCCAGACTACGGTAGATAATCTATTTTGCTCCTATCATGAATTGACTGT
>DWNA01003447.1:0-10060 GCA_018249835.1 Heliconius besckei
TATATAATTCTTCAAACTACGTCATCAGGACTTGCCGTAAATGTCGAAAAATTCGATCAATTAACACTTAATACAGCGCAATTATATGTTAACAAATGTAACAAGTATTACATGCCTTCTTCGGTGTATAAAATTCTTATACATGGAGCTCAAATTATACAGTACTATGCAATTCTGTCTATTGGGCAACTTTCTGAAGACGCTCAGGAAGTAAGAATTAAGGATTACAAAAATATCTAACGAACTGTTAGACGAAGCTAAAGAACTTCTGCAAATTACAGAAAAAAATCCTTATTTACGTCACTTTGCAATGATATTACGGATTACGGATTTTTGACACGAAGCGCGTTATTCCGTCCCACTGTGCGCCGTCGCTTGCAATTTACTAAAAATATGCAAATTAATTTGCTGCTTCTTATTTCATTTGTCACTTATTTACATTAATTATTTCCAACATAAGTTTAATATGTTGGAATCGTCATACGTTTTTACAGTTATCTGAGGAGAAACTAAATAATGAAGTAAAATAAATTTCATCTATCTGTAAAGATAATCAAAATTTAATAGTTTCTCAGTGATAAATTATGTAACGTTCAAAAATTAATATGTAACTTTTTATTGTGAACATAACTATTTTAGGCCGTCGTAACGTAGTGGCACAAGCATGGGACTATGAAAGCGACGGTAGTGGGTTCGATTCCCACTTGAAGAAATTAATGTTTATTTATTAATATTTTCATTTCTCGGCTTTGGTGACAAGGCAAAGAGCGGGAACGCATAATGCCTCGAAAATTCGCCGAAAAGTGCTGAGCGGAGTGTCTTAACACTAGGTTCCCTCTTCCTACCTTGCTATAGGCGGGATAAAGCGTGAAGCTGAAAAATAAAAGAAACTAAAATTATATATTACTTTGACTTCAGCAATTTGTCTATAATAATAAAAATTATTAAAAATTAGCATTCCGTCGATTCACCGCTCACGCGGGTGCCGAACTCATCGTATTGCATAAAATAATATCCGTATTTAAATTAGAAAACATTTTATTATCTAGATAAGATATCTTAGCGCAAGCTCTTAATATTTCTGGCTGTCTGCATTAATAATTTATTTTTCAAACACGGTAAATCTACGGGAAAACGTTTTTGTGAAACGTTTTTGTGAAACAATTGTGTGGGAAACAATTTTGTGAAATGATAGTCTTAAATATCTAAGCTGTAAATATTCAAGGATCCACTTAGTATTCAAAAGAAGTATTTATATTTGTTATATGGATAATGATATTATTATAATGTTATTTGCTACTCTTACATTATAGTACAATAAATACACAAAAAAGGATGTTCTAAAGTTAAATGTGATCATTGTCTATTTTTAGCGTCACGCTGTATCCCGCTCACACAGGGAACCTAAGGCTAAGACATTCTGCTCCTTATGTTCTGCCAAGTTCTGGGGACATTGCGAAACTCAACGCCGCGCTGAAGACACCAGAGCGAAGAAATGAAAATATGATATATTTCATTTCCTGGCCTCGCCCACAACCTGTCGACTCCTCAACTCACAATTTGCCACCTGCCCTGCCCCACCCAATGGCCTTATCTATAACCAATATACGTGTATAATATAACAACTTTAACACTGTTTGAACCTTTGAATTTGTATAAAATCTCCGTTACATTACTTCAAACTAATTTACTAAACGTTTACAAAACTCGCACGTTAACCATCTTTGTTGATATCCGCGAGTAGCATCGTAATCATATTGTTACAAGATTAGGTGAATTTCGAAATCACTTAGGATCTTGTATTGGTTTATCCTTTTGTGATACAAAACATTATATACATATACATACATCCATCCTGCATATACATAGTAGAGGCAGAGAAGAGAGATATTGGTGTTGAAATATTCTGTTCTCCACTTCCTGCCCAATCCTTGAACCTTGCTGAATGGCGCTGTTCATCTTTGTGCTTTGTTTTACCATAAAAGAAATGAGTTAAATATAATCATTATTATAGATAAGATTGGACCACGTTCTCGTCAAGATCCACCTGCCACTGAACTACGACGGTCTATAATTTAATACATAATATTAGTTAGCAGCTGATTTTTATCTTGTTAGTTTATTTGCAAAGTGAAGAACAATAGTGAATGGGGAAAGAGCTGCATTCTCGCGCTGCACGCAATTCCGTTTTGTTCATCTTTCTCATCTTTCTCAATACCCATCTCTTACAAGATCGCTTACAAGAAATTTTATTATTCTAGTAATATATTTAAACTGGTTATGTCTATAATTTTACATATTAATAAAAACACGCCTGCCCGACAGACATTCCTGCCCTTCTGGGTATTTATTTCGAATTAAATATTATTTAATTAGTTAAATATTATCATTTTTTTTTTCTTATTTCTTTAGCAGACATATTTTGTATAACTTGATTAATTATTCCAATAAAACAACGAAGGCCTATGTCAATGGAGAATTAAAAAAGAATTAAAATATTTAATTATAATCACAACAATTTATTAAGGAACCTTGTCTGATTTTTAACTGGCCGTGGTTTAGCTTGTTACGTAAAGTATACAGGTTTGTCGTACGCTTTAGGTGAACGGCGGTGCCTTAACTAGTGGTACAGATCTAGGCCAAAAAATGACCGCGTGTGGCAAATCCACTTTCGCCGTCTTCGCCACATACTAACCCTATTAAGAATCTTTACTTCACTTAACTTACTTAAATATTACGTAACTGACAATGGCAATGTCAGAGTAAGTGTTAGTAAAGATGATTGTACGAATATTAATCGATAAGCAATGCTTTCAGTATTCGAGAACGGGTAAGGGGAAGGGAAATGTATTATTGGGATCGGGGAGTCTTGATATTAGGTTCCCATGTGTCCTCTGCCTACACTTCTATGTGCGAGATTTTGAGGCAAATCGCGGACAGGGGCACAAGTGTGTAACTCAACTGTTTGTGGGTTCGATCCCCACTCGGTGACATAAAGTATTTAATATTTATATTTACTTGCTCTGGTGTCGAGGCAATTGAATTCCGCCACTCAATAAACAATGCTTACGGAATTTGGGGAAAAATGGGAAACGGAGTGTCCTAACACTAGGTTCCCTGTCAGTCAAGTGATGCATCTTGACTGTGAATTAAGTGCATATAAAATGTATTTTACAGGTAGAGCCAATTGTATAACTTTCGATGAATTCATATTTGCGCAACGTGAAAAACAAACCACAAACACTCACCAAATTGATTGTTTTATATAACACGAACCAAATTGTATTATTTCGAACGAATGTAAGTGCATATTTGGCTAACTGCCAATATGTCATCAACAATCGTCAATCATTATTCTTTGTTCGGAGTTGATTTGCATCGGTATGCCGTTTTCCTAGTTCAAGTAGTGTATAGGTTTATTTGATAATTACACTAATATATATATAGTGTTATTTACTCTCGTTATAATGCAAAAAATATATATTCCTATTCTCACTTTTGCTAGTTTTCAGTCAGCAGTGTGTAAAAGCGCGTTTCCTCGACACCAGTACAAAGAAATGAAAATATACATTTAAATAAGTATTTCATTTCTTGAAATGGGAATCGAACCCACAATCAGTCGCCTTTACACACACACTATGTGCTCCTGCGCCACGCCTGGCCTCCACTTATTATGTGTTTACAAAATGTAAATAAAACTATAAAATGTTATTAGATATTTTAGTTTACAGCGGGGACATGACGATCGAACACCCTAAAACTAGAGGTAAATTACACAAAAATATACTGCGAAGGGCATTGAATAATTTATTATATGTAGGATCACCCACGCAAGTGAAACTGACCATTACTGGCCCGTAGGATCGCGTCATGCCATTGTATATGTCTGATTACACAAGATGTACAACTGGTATACGAATCAACAAATAATATCAAATTTGGAACAGCATCAAGATTTTAGTTCTTCAATTTTGTTTTAATATAGCAGGGTAACCAAAGGGAACCTAATGTTGACATTGTTAACCTAATATTCGAGGCATTGCGTTTTGAAGAGAAGTCAAAGTCGCACTTTTCCCATGGCACCAGAGCGAAGACATTTTCATTACTATTGAATCGAACCCACAACCGTCGCGTTACAGTCACATTTCTGCAATGATTTTAGTTATAAGAGTTTTATAGTGTTATCAAATCTTGGCAAAGATCTATCAGCTAGAGCTGATAAGAATCAAGTATACTATTTTGAACCCTCGCTCACACGCAGTTACGAGTACCTACTTCTTATCTTTTTAATCTGAAAGTAATTTCTAGTATAAATGTTGAACATTTCATAGAAAAAATTATGTAACCAATACGGGTCTCTGTGTTTAATTTTCCCTTTTTATAAGAATCTAGGCGATGACGTGATCCTCGTGACTCTCACCGTAGAGAGAGTAGAAATGAAGAGGACGTTTAAAAAAAATACTAAAGCGGGCGTAGAACCCGCGTTTTTTGGAAACTGTCTAAGCGTTCGTCACCTATAAGCCATCCGTTGTTATCGATTTAATTCTTACACTCTTTTTACATATAACTTTTTGTTTAATTATTTAGTAAACCATGTATTAACAATTATTTAATTATGCTAAGGATATTTTTTTATATTATACTAGCGGCCCGCTCGCGGTTACACCCGCGTAAACTACTTTTATTATTAATTTCTGTCACTACGTCCTTGTGACGTCTATGCAAAATTTGAGACTTTTGTAGTAACGATGTTTCATACAAACATTCGACCCCAAAAACGACCCCTTAGAAGTCGAATATTGCAAATTCCCGTCTAAGCGAGCACCTACGTCCTATAAATAACTCCTATGCAAAATTTGAGATTCCTAGCACATGTAGTTTCTGAGATTTCGTGATGAGTGAGTGACCTTTCGATTTTATATATATATATATATAGACTTATAAAAATATAAATTAAATTATTAACGTAATATATCTTTATAACAAACTAAAAGTCAAAGCTCAGATTGTATACCCACAATAAATTAAAACGGAGGCAAATTACAATCTACAGTAGGCACTTCTACCAACTGTTTTCAGGTCAGAGGTTTTAGATGATAAAATGGATTAGAGATTATTACTACGAAATTTTTGTTAGTGTAAAAAGTAAATGTGTATTTATTAAAATTTTATTATTTTTATTATTTCTGTTACCTACTAAGTTTCAATTGTGTAGTCCTAATAGTTTGGGAACAAAGTGACTGTGACATACGGACGGACACGACGAATTTATAAGGTAACGGTTTAGCCATTCCGCTACGGAGCCCTAAAAATATAATATATAATTTTACTAAATTCAGCCAATTGTTATTTTATATTTCCAAAACCAGACCACGTAAAAATTTCGTCGTTTTGTTTTATTTCGTCTGTAAAATATTAAATTAGTCTAGCCTAGCCTAGACTGGTCTCATTTAAGCCGGTTACTATGAAGACACAACCACTGAACTCATTACTTAACATTGATCACTTATATATCATCAATAACGATCTTGAAACTCTACCGTCGAATGTTACGTAAAACCTACTCATTTACGAACGTAGCGAATGTGAATAATACCTCTAAGATTTCTGTACAGTGATATAGTGGGACAGGGCAGGGTTCGAGTCCTATTTAAGTAAGTTTATCTTTATGAATAATTTTGTTTACCTTGCCTTGGTACAGCGCGGCGTTAAGCGTCGCCGAATGTTTCAATAGTTATATGGGAAGTCTAAAAACTAGGCTCTCTAGGAAAAAAACGTGAAACTATCTGTTTTTATTATTTTGTTTAACTTCTAAGTTACATACAAAATCATCAAAAACCAACATACATATTTGTCTGTATACTAAAATAATATACACAATTTTAAATTGCATTCGAGTGGAGCGTCCGAGCACTTTGCCTGTTTTAAATTTGAATTCCCTTTCACTTACATCATCTAAATAAGCGCAACTAACATTACGATTGCTTCGATAAACCTCTCATGTGTTAATGGACGCAAAATCTTTAAAAACAATAATGATCTATGGATCAATTTAGTTAGATCTATATAAGGCATTTAATTTATTTATTGCGTAACAATAATTATTTTAAGCAATTTGTGGTAAATTGGAATGTCTCCAGAATTCGGCGAAGAGTGGAGAACGGAGTGTTTTAAGGCGAGGTTCCCTCTGCCTACCCTGCTGTGTGCGGAATGCAGCGTGAAGCTGATTTAATTCTCTTTTAATGCTCCCCTAGACTCCTCACGGAACCAACTCGCCAAACTTAAACTTTACAAGTTACAGTGTTAACACGAGTTTCCCTCTGCCCACCCTACTGTGTGCGGGACACAGCGTGAAGCTGAAAAAAATAGAGATAGAAAGTCTTTGAATACACAATAAACTCTTAATTTATCTCCCGCCGAACAGAAATCGTCGCTCCAAATACGCGTAAAGTGAAAAATGGAGCGTCAAATCCCTACATCAATTGTTTTGCTGAACAATCCACGTCTATTACGTTAGCTAATAAACATCTGAATCTTTCTCATTCCGTTTTTACGCGGGTTTCGGCTGTAATTTATGGCTTATTTGTACGTAAGTTCGTAGGTTGGTTCGTCTAGATTCTAGAACGTTATATAATTTTCTTTATTTTTCATGTAACATGCTAGGCAGAGTATCTAGTTTTAAGACACTCCGTTCCCCACTTTCCGCTGAATTTTCGAAGCATTGCATGCCACCAGAGCTTGTAACGCCTTGCTACCAGAGCGATGAAATGAAAATAATAATAATATTTAATAATAATATTTAATAATAATATTAAATAATAATATTAAATAATAATATTAAATAATAATAATATTAAATAATAATAATTTATTCCCCCGAGTGGGAATCGTGAGTGGCGAAGGCTTTCCACTGCGCTACGATAGCTTCATTCTAATACTGGTTTACTAAAAATGACAATTTTTACTAATAATGAGGTTAAGCGCTTGTCGCTTGTGCTTATTGACGTCGGGAAACGGATGGACGGAAACGGAAATCTAAACGTATACGAAGAGAAAGGGTAATAAGAATATATGTATGTATGTATATGTTCGAATTCAAGTTACTATTATGTTAAAAAATGTATATTCATAATTATTATGTTCTTTAAAACATTTTGTTGTTATCTAAAATGTACCTAATACTTACTGAACGCAATAACTCTATCCAAAGCTACCTACAGGATACCTACAGGATACCTACAGGATACTTATAGGATACCTACAGGATACCTACAGGATACCTACAGGACACCTACAGAATACCTTTAGTAGTCTAAGTTACCTTAACTCATCTGTTGCGCATCTTGCAGGTGAACGTTGCAATATAATGTTATTTGGTGGCATAATAACTAAGAATAACATTATTGCCGCTCTGATAAAAACAACTCACTCAACGTTTTAGCGTTCGAATTTCTTTAATCTTTATCTTTTATAGATATGTATGTAGGTCGAAAATATTATGTTAATTATATTATACTAATGTATTATATTTACAACGTGGTAGTAATATTCACAGAGCTGTTAATTGTGAGGTAAATTTTATTTGACTTATATTCCTATATCCCCGAGTTGGGGCAGAGGGCATCCACAGAGTTTCGCCATTTTGCACAATCTTGAGCTTCTCGTTTAATTTCGTTCCATGTCTTGCCAATCTTCTTCGCCTCGTCTAAAACTGAACGTCGCCAGGTTTGCTTGGGACGGCCACGTTTGCGCTTTCCTTGAGGGTTCCAATCCATTGCCTGCTTCGGAATATGGCCGGGACCTCGGCGCAGCGTGTGCCCATTCCAGTTCCACTTGCGACGCTTGATTTGCTGGTCATTTGGTGATTATCGGCAAAGTTCACGAAATTAGTTCGGGCCAGTGGATACCAAGAATTTGGCGAAGACATTGATTTACGCAAACTTGAAGTTGGTGCGACACAGCTTTGGTTATCTTCTACGTTTCGCAACCATAAAGCAGCACTGACTTTATATTAGACCCAAAAATCCTGAGTTTAACTCTACGGGTTAATTTACATGACTGCCAAATGGGTCGTAGCTGCGTGAAAGTTGCTCGGGCCTTGGCAATTCGTGAAGAGATGTCTTGTTCTGTACCTCCTGCTACTGACACGACGCTACCGAGGTATGTGAAGTTGTGAACTTGTTCCACAATATCTGTGCCTATTGGCAGCGGTGTTGAGTTCTTGACTCCAGATCTCATCCCTTGGGTCTTTGAATTTTATTTGAATTTGTTAGATTTTTAAGTAAAATTTTTGTATTATGTATAACTAATTACCTACCTATGAAAATAAAAAAACAGCTTCTCGCTGTATCTCGCACACAGCAGGGTAGGCAAGGGGAACACAGTGTTAAGACACTCCGTAACTCACTTTCTACCGAATTCTGGAGGCATTGCGGGTTGCAGAATATAAACGTAAATAAATATTACACTTCTTCGTGTGGGGATCGAACCCACAACCGTCGCGTTGCAGTCACACCCGCTGCGCCATATATGTATATTTTATAAGGAAGTTTTATAAACAATGGTATAACAAGCGCCAAAGTTTTCGCAATAAAATATGACGAAACAATCGAATTGATACAATATCTATAGACATTTTCGTATTACCGATTAGGTTCAACCTTTCGGAAACATTTTGTAATCATACGTTCACTTAAGTACTAACTTTATACTTGTCGTTCGTATTCTCTTTTGTCGCTCTATGAAAAGGCTGGGAATAA
Organism: Heliconius besckei; assembly: GCA_018249835.1. Taxonomy (NCBI): domain Eukaryota; kingdom Metazoa; phylum Arthropoda; class Insecta; order Lepidoptera; family Nymphalidae; genus Heliconius; species Heliconius besckei. Next base: position 8,760 of record DWNA01003447.1, read on the forward strand.
ATAAAATGTGTTTTATAAGAAACCCTATTTCTTATTATTACCAAGAAAATCTTAATATTTTTTGGTATAATTTCTTTTTTCGTTAAAAAATTTAAAAGTTATTTAAAAAAGTGGCTTGTAATTTGAAGTCTGTTATAATTAAATCCGGCATCCCACGTTGGCGATAGATGGAGGTTTAATCGCATTTTTCATTGTAAAAAATCCTATTTCTAATATTTAAACAAGAAATTAATAAGATATACTTTCAAATTCGAGAGTATACATACAGTCTTTCTTAACTACATATTGGATTAAACCTCAAAATTTCAGCTTTGCTAAAATGACGTAGGTCTGAGGGCCCTGGGATCTCAGACTATATGATATTGGAATTACAAAATTATAATATATTTCTCAATATTAAAGGAGATTTTTATTTTTATATTATTAATAATATTTTGGAGCGTAGTTGGGGCAGAGTGTCAGTCAAATATACATATGACTTACAAAATTATTACTAATATCCTGAGATATGACTGCAAGCGATCGTTAAAATTTCAGTTTCCATTCATAATGTCATTGAACATTAATTGCATACCGTATATTTTTTTCAACAGCATTCTTGTCACTATCTTACGCAACCATGAGATAAAATAAACATTTAGGTAATTATTTATTTATTGATATATATATTTTTATTTTACTGTATTTTAAGTTTAATGTATTTTTTATTGGTCACGCTTCCTCTCGTAACAAAGTTGTTTTTTATTTTTGTATTTCGTAGTGTGTAGGCGGAGGGAACCTAGTCTTAAGACACTCCGTTCTCCACTTTTACGCTTGTTTGTTTGTTTGTTTCGGCACTTTTACTCAGTCGGCGTAGTCCCAGACTCATGGAAGAGCGCTCTCATCCACCCGATCCCGAAGAAGGGCGATGGTTCCGATCCATCTAACTACAGGCCTATTGCCACTACCTCCCTAATCTCAAAAGTCATGGAGAGCATCATCAATAGCCAGCTCTTGGTTTATCTAGAGGATCACCGATTGATTAATGACCGTCACTATTCCTCCATGGTCGCTCAACCGGTGATCTTCTGGTTTACCTAACCCACCATTGGGCTGCGGCTATCGAAAGCAAGGGAGAGGGCCTGGCAGTTAGTTTGGACATGGCGAAGACCTTTGATCGAGTGTGGCATCGGGAGCTCCTTGCTAAACTTCCATCCTATGGGCTTTCCGAGAATTTATGCAGGTGGATCGCCAGCTTTCTCACTGGGCGCAGCATCAAGGTCGCTGTCGACGGTTTTTGCTCCAATCATATGCCCGTGAAC
>DWNA01003448.1:0-10059 GCA_018249835.1 Heliconius besckei
ATTTTTGAGACATTTGCGTGTTGAGTACCGGAATTGAACGCCGCATTTTGTCCATCAGATTAGGGCAAATGAAAATAATTTAAACCGTAGCTGTGAATCGAACCTACCACAGCGTCATAATGACGTCGTATAATTAATTTTAGTATTTAAACAACAATATTGTCCATTATATTACCTGTTACTTTTATAAACTGGTTTCATTAAAAGTTATTGAACTTATAAAATTGTATATCACTTCCTGATACAATGCATTACTGTCTAGATTTATGAAATTTACACATTCTACACTTTCTACGAAAAAAAGGGGGAGTATGTTTGGTTGAACGCGCTAATCTCACGAACTATTGGTCGAATTGAGAAATTCTTTTTGTATCTAGCAGTCCATGTACCAAGGAATGTTATAGGCTATAATTGATATTTAGATATTATTATGGTGGATTTGGAATATCAATTTCAAATGTTGCAAAAACGGAAAAAAATCCGTTGTTTTTCATGTAAGAAGTCACTGTAAGCGCGCTGCAAATACCTATATTGTCTACCATTCAACACTCAATGGCACGAAAATCGGAGGGCGTGTGGGGAATAGTGTTAAGACACTAGCTAGTTAAGACATTAGGTTCCCTGTGTGAACTCTGCTATGCGTATAAGGAAGTTATTTTTAATTATACATATTTACTGTATACATAAAAAAACTAAATTTATATTGATTTTTTTATAAAATTTTTTAAATATTACGTGAAATGTTAAAATTTACATACAAAAGCTAAATTAACTGTAAGTTTTACTGACCTAATTACAATTAATACATTTGCAATTAAATAATTAATTAATGTATTATTGTCACCTTATAATTTTATTGTTTTGACTAAATAACGATTAATTAACAATAAATTACAATTAAATCTAATTACATTTAACTTAGAGAGGGCTGTTGCTAAGGGAGCAATGTCTGATTACAAACGCGACGATTGTGGATTGGACTCCCCATTGGGAGGAATAATTATATTTTTTCTTTTCTTTTCTTACTGTGATAGACGAAGCGCGTCGTTGAGCTATTATTTAGGTATTCACTAGTGCGAATATCATTCACATTATTAAATATTAACTTAAACTTAATAACTTATTTTAATAAAAATATGCAGTAGAAAAGAATATAGACAAAAATCTTGAACGTTTATTCGATGAAAATTCTAGAATAAAGAGAAATAACCCAGAGAATAAATAGCTAAATACAAGTCCAATAGAAACGTGAATTGAAACAATTATGTTATGAAAAGCGCATATTTATATACATTTTAAATTTTAAAATCAATATCCCCATTGTATTTAAATTATATATTTATACATAGACATTTTATAGTCTATTTATTTTGAACTTTTATTTATGTAGGGGAAAACTGGGATAGATGTTCCATTGGAACACACGCTCCACTCTCTAAAGTCCTATTCACAAAAACTAAAACTGCAAATTGTAAATACGTTATTTACTAATTACTATGTTCTACATGCGTCCTCTTTTGAAACATTTTTTACCTTTGTGCAAAAGAGAAGAAATGAAAATATTAATTCTTTCCCAGTAAGCATCGAACCCACAACCGTCGCGTTACACCTTTGTCACACCATTTGCAGCGGTATGAAAAAAAATCCTATCTCTACGAACCTAGCGTTAAGAGATTCCGTTCCTATAATATAATATACAATATTCATGAAGTGAAGCATCTATCCGGGTTTTACTCTTATTATAAAAATATACTAGCATTTACCTGCGGCGGTAATTCCAACTATCAGTTCCTGAGATAGGAGTGTTTAACCAAACAAATTTTTCATCTTTATATTATTACTTCATAAACTCACAGTTGCTCTTTATATTCGTAATGATAGTATAATACGGTATTTCCTGGTTTTAAACAGTTTTTTAATTAGGTATATATTTTTAATTGTATAGCATAAAATTGTTTATTTTAATTCTTAATAATATGAGGCCATCGTAGTGCAGAGGGATAGCGTTTGACTGTAGGTGCGACGATTGTGGGTTCTTTTCCCACTCAGGGTCTGAATGTTGGACGGTGCCTTGGGAATGGAGTGTCTCAACACTTAGTTTCCTCTGCTTACTCTACTATGTGCAGGCTACAGCGTGATTCTATTTCATTTGAAAAAGTTTATTTTGCTACAATAATAAGTATATAGGTTGTCTTTTTTAATGAAAGAAGTGTCATAGGTCGGGGTTGCATTTACTGAAGTAACAGTATTTTTTATTTTAATTTATTTGTTAATTGTTTAAATAAATAAGTAGGTAAGGTAAGAAAACATAAATTTTATTATCGTGATAATGTTTTGACTCAAAGCTTTTGAGGCCGTCGTGGCAGAGTGGGTCAAGCGTGCGACTGCAAGAACGAAGATTGTGAGTTCAGTCCCACTTGGGGGAATGAAATATTTAATAATAAATATATTATATATGTTGTTTATAATAATAAACATAATATAATAGTAGGAAGAAGGAAGTAAAGAAATCTATGTAGGTACTCGTACATAGAATATACTTTGATGATTCTAAAATGATAACAATTTCGTTGATACATTATTTTACTATTACTGTCGCTAGAAACCTATACGTAACGTCATTGTTGTTATAAATCTTCACGCATTTTCCGCATAGGCAAAGCGAGCTTAGTGATAAATCTCTCCGTTCTCCACGACCCGATTTTTATATCAATGTCAGAGACAATGATATTGAGTGGTGGAACTCCACATAGCAATGTGGTCTTCTTACTATTGCAACGAAATGAAAATCAAATCAATGCGAGTGGTAATCGAACCCGCAGCCGTCTCGTTTACACTTAGACGCCGTACTGATGTGACAATATGCGGGATACACCATGAAACTAAACAGTGACAGTCTCTGAGGCAAAGGTGGTACGTAGAGACCGTAGCGTATAGCGCTCCGCTATGCTTGTTTATCCCGCTAGGGATAAAGCGGGAAGCGAAAAAAGGGATTAATCATGAAATAAGACTAACAATTTAACTGTTTATTGTTTTTTTAACATGGTAAATGACATTGGCGGTGGTTTGTGGGTTGTTGGTAGTTTGTTTTGTGAAGACATTGCGTAGCGGAACTCAATGACGCTCTTTGTCATGTCTAACATTTGATTTTACTCCAAATACTCTAAAAATCCAAATTTTCAATTATTTAACACATACGTGGTATTACCTCTACGATAATATATCTACAGGCCCTTTGAAACTTTATAGGGAAAGTTTCATCATATTATGTTTAATCATTATTATTAAGATATTGTTGATTACATACGATATAAAAAAAATTCCATATATTAAATTTTCCATCTATTGCTTGTTGTGTGGCGCAACTCAACGCCGCGGTCAAGTAAAAGAACAAACGATACAAAAACCATTTTCAAATATAAACGAGATAAATCACTCGTATACCTTCTCTTCCTTATATTTTTTTAATGTACGTACTTTTTTTTTGTATTTTTTTACTTAACCGTATTAATATTTAGATAAAAAGAATTAATAAATAAAAGCCTTTAAGGCAAGTCAGTTTGGAATTTTGTTAATTGTCATATAAGGCATTCAACCTTGATACAATTATGTTAAACTTATAGAGGTTGATACTCAATACTGTGTTCTGTATGTTAAGAATATCTCGCATACCCTACCTAGGTTCCCTCTACCTACCGTAGTAGAGTAGGCAAAGGGAAACTTGTTTAAGACACTCCGTCGTCGACGTTGGCGTGTAGAGTGGCGAAAATTAACACTGCGCTTTATTTTGTTACCCGTGCGGGAAAATGAAAATAATTTGTTCGAAAGAATACGAGAGAAAGGGGTAATTATGACGAGCTCCAGTGACTCCCGTCTCTTGAATAAATTACTTAATTTATTTATTTCTATCATGGAGCAAAGGCATGGCAAATGGCAGGCAGGAGTGCTATTTCCCCAAGCGTGAACGTTGATCTGGTGGAACAATCCTTCTTTTTTCTACATATAGTCCCCAGTAACTTATTTCTCTTTCCTGGAAACTAGTTAAGAGTTGAGTTGAGTAGCGGAGTTCAACTGTTTTTTTGTTATCAGTAATTTATATTTATGATAATTAACAAAATTCCAACTCGACTTGCCTTAAAGGCTATTATTTATTGATTATTTTTTTCTACGTATTCATATAAATCACTAAAAGAAAAAAAAAACTAAAAAAATTACGCACGTTCAAAAAAAAAAATACAAGGTTTCCAAAAGACAAAGAAGAGAAGGTATACGAGTATATCCAACGATGGCGTCAAAAGGATATACACGTATATCTAAATGAGAAAATTATTATAAAATACCGAAACAACTAGTAAAAATTTCCATTTTAACCGCAAACAAAAATCGAGGCCGTCGTTGTGGAGTTGATTTTCACTCGGGGGAATGAAATATAAATAATATTATAAAATTAAAAAATATTATAAAATATTTAATACAATTTTTTTATTTCTTCGCTCTGGCGTCACGCCGCAAATAGCTATCGATATGTTTCTAACTGAATACGTGATGGTTATGGGTCCTATTCTCTCTCGGGAATTATTATATTTATGTAACCTTCATTTACTTCCTCTAATAAGACACAGTGCTGCGTTAAGTTCCGCTACAAAACACACAATGTCTCGTAAATCGCCTCGTCGTGGGGAACGGAGTATCTTAACGCTGTGTTTCCAATGTCTATACTGCTATTCGCGTGATGACAACAAAAGATAAAACAATAATCTTATCAAATCTTGTATCACATTAAAAGAAATAAATGTACCTCATTCAATTTTTTCAGAAGCTTCACGCACAGATGATTTTAAAAGTTTTTTTTTTATTTATAACAATTTAATTGTATAATAATTGTTTTAAGGTTATTAACTTACAGAGTTTTATTTATATATGTATTTTTTATACCACGCTTTAACCCACATTTGTATAGCAGGGCTTACAGAGGGAACCTAGGAGAACACTAGGTTCCCTCTGAAAGCCCTGCCCAATACGTTCTTCAATTTCCATCAAAAAGAGATATTATTAAGTCGCGGAGCAAAATGCTGTTTTTGGTCTTGCTACCAGAGCGAGTAAATGAAAATATTCTTATCTCTGGAGGGAATTCCTATGCTAACCTGCTCTATGCTGAGTTTTAAGTTAAAATATTTTATGAATCATTTCAAGAACTTTAGTTGCAAGCATTATAGAAAAATCCTTCAGAAATAAAAACGTCTTTGGAACAAAATATTGGTTAATCATTTTTTAAAGGATTAAAATTAATAATTAATTTCTTTTTTTTGTTTTTTAATCATATTACCATAAATTATGGTAAATTTTAATATAACTCATATGTGAGTTTAATACACCCATTAATATAAGAGCATTATCAATTGCAGCACGCACGCGCTTTTTCTATCAGAAAATTCTTCACTGTCAATCGCATAGAGAAAGAAACAAAAATAATTTAAAATGATATGACGTTATAAATAGGGAGAGAGGGAGAAAATGATATAATCCTACAAAAGAAATGTTTCTTCATTAGCTCCAAGGGAGGCACTCTAGTGTTAAGACACTCCGTTAAAAAGATTTTTTAAAAGAAATATACTTAATTTTTTTTATGTTTATGGAAAAAATACTTGCAAATTATCGTAAAAATATGTAATTGCCTAATTTATTGATGATATTTTTGCACAAAACAAAACAATTTAATATCCTTTATTTAATTACATGATAATTATATGATTAATTATTTTTGAAATTCGTAATTTTATTTTTTTTAACAAAATTAGGTACATTTATTACTTTTCAAAAATGTTCTTCGCTTAGTTGGCTAGTATAAAATTTTATCAAGGAAAAAAGCAAGCGTTAAGTTTTACACGGCCGTCGGCCGTCTGACTACAAAGATGATAGTTGCGGATTCGATTTCCATTTCGAGAAAATTAATTATTTACATTTTCTTGCTCTAGTAAGTTGAGTTCCACCATTCAACCCGCAATGTCTCGGAAATTGAGCGGTGCGTGGGGAACGGAGTGTCTTAACACTTGGTTCCTTCTGCCTACCCTGCTATGCGGAAAAAAGCGTGAAGCTAGAGTCGAATCCCTCCGCTCTTCACTTTCCAAATAATTTAGTGACTTATCCTGTTGGTGGACCTAGAAAGTAACCAACGCACTTTAAGAAGGAAGAATTTGTACTCAACCGCTACCTCGTACGTCACACTCACAATACAATATGCAGTCAAAGGAATTATATAATTATTATTAATTAACAAAATATTATATACTATTATGACGTTAATAAAATATTCCTTTCTGTATATATAAAGGTCGTAAAATTAAGAAATATAGGTGTTTATGATACAATTGTACAGTAGTTGACGGTAAACCGTCGGTAGCGGACGCGTGACCGGCACCCTTGACAATTTTACGTGTAAAGTGATCTTTTTATACTCATTTATATACATTTATATAGTGGTTTACAGTGTCTCGTGTGCAAATATTTTTACGGGAATTCATTTTTGAATAAGGTAAAATATAATATATATTTTTTAATATTTATTTTGTATAATTTTTTTATTGTAAAAAAATTATAATGTTATATTAATTATACATAATTATATTTTATATAAATAAAATTAAAAGTTTTTTATTATTTTTTAAAATTTTATTTAATGCTTAAAATTATCATAAAAATATAAAAAATATTTAACCAATTTTTTTTATAAAACTGGAAAACATACGTTTTATAATTTTTGTAAACAGTATTTTTTAAAATGTATATTATAATATCTTGATAAAAAAAATGAAATAACATTTATTTTCAAAAATAAAACGTTTATACTCGTATTTCCATTTTCTTCGCTCTGGTGTCGAGGCAAAGCGTGGCGTTGAGTTCTGCCACTCAACACGCAATGCCTCCAGAATTCGGTAGAAAGTGGGGAACGGAATGTCTTAACACTAGGTTCCCTTTGAATTTCGATTTTTTTAATTTTAATATTTATGAACTGGTGATAATAAAATGAACCCCATAGTTATATATCACTTAGCTTGCCAGAATACAACAGTGAAAACCGCATTTAAATCGGTAAGCCAATTCTGAGATTAGCGATAACAAACGCATAGACGAACAGTCAAAATTTTAAAAATAATTGTTTTGGGTTCTATTACGTTAATAAAGGTCCCGCATAACATTTATATTTTAAATATCTTCCAAGTACAAACACCGATCCTTTTACGATTTTTTTATAATCTATAGATAATTACTTACGATAATTTATTATTTAATACAATGCCTTAACCTTAGTGTTCGTTACGACTTCGTAAGGTTCATATTTTTCCATAAAAATAAAATAAATAAAAATTTATCGTGTAATAAAAAAACATTATAAATTCTATGAATATTTACATTTTATAAATAATACATTTTTCAATGAATACAAATTTATATTCAATTAAAAATTATATTTCGCGCAAAAAACTATTATAAAAAAATTATGTTATGTTTTTTTGATTAGTGATCCGTAATGTTTTTGAAGCCAGCACATTATTAAGAGCGACGGTTGAGATTTGGGCAGAGGGAACCTAGTGTTACGTTACTTCGTTTCCAACGTTTTGTTTTATTACCAGAACGAGGAAATGAAATTAATTAATTATTCCAAATGGAAATCGAACCTACAAACGTCGCGTTTGCACCAAGACGTCGCGTCGGCGCGTCGGAAGAAAGTAACATGAATTAAATTTACCATTTTATTACTAAAAACATTTAGAAATGACAAACAAATAAATAGTAGCCTCAGTTGAAATATATTTAAATCAAAAGGATCTAAATATTAATGTTATAAGATAACGTTGGCGCGCTTGAAAGCCTAAATCGATGGAATCTTTTTAAAGTTAGTAAATTATATCTTTTTCCCGTAAATATATTAGGTACATACCTACATATATATCTTTCAAAGATGATATCTGCATTTTTTTTATTCCAATCATTAATCTTCTAAGAAAATGAACTCGTGACCTGTGTTATAATGAGATTGGTCCTTCCTATTTACGATAGATATATTTTATTATCATCTTTTGTAAAGTTATTAATTTAAAATTGTTAATAGGAATATGTATGTAAATTTATTACTAGCCATCCATCACCCGCAACTTTGTTGCTTGAAGACGTTAAATGACAATGGAAATTCCCATTATTTTACGTACCCGTAAAAATTACGAATAATTTTCTGTAAGTGCTCCCCTACACTCTCCGCTCCCCTACGCTCTAGTGCTCCCTTACCTAAAAATGATTTTCAATTTTCTAAGTCTAATTGTTGTATGGCAGTGTGTCAGTTACTTAGAGTTATTTACGGAATTTTACGGAATATTTCTTAAGATACTTCGATAAACTATATAACTGATCGAAGATAATATAAGTGAAAAAATTGCTGAAATGATTTGGATTTGGATTTGGACTGTCTTTTTTTTGTTTATAAATTTGTAATTTCACCTGAGGCTTCGCCACTTAATACGCAATTCCGTGAACATGAGGAGCAGAGGGAACCTAGAATTAATACTGGGCTCCCTCTGTCATACGCGATATAAAAATACGAAAAAAAATTTATTACCTAAAAATACATTATTTGAATTATTAACATACAGTGAGTTTCATTTGTGGTTTTTAAATACATCCAAACGATCTGGTCGAGATAAAAAAGTATTGCAAAATTGGTTAGAGACCTTAAACTCATTCTCAAAGACAGCTTCGTATCCTGTTGTAAAATTTTCGTACGATCTTTTATTACTCATTTTATTACACAATTTTCAATAGTCGATTGATTAACTAGTGATTAAAAAAAGCAATAGGTCTCACGCGTCCTGCATAGCAATTCTGCTATTTTACTTATTCAGGCAAAGACAAGTTAGAGCCAATACACTAATTCGTTCACGTTCTCCACTTTTGTAATGATGATGATTTATTTCCTGAGTGAGGATTGAACCTACAACCATCGCGTTTCCAGTAAGATGTGTTCCTACTGGGCAACGATTACTACTCTTCTTACTACTATAAAGTATTTCATTAGTAATTTTATTACTCGATTTTGATTTATGAGGCCGTAAACGCGACGCGACGATTGAAGATTCGATTTCACTCTGAATTTAATATTTTCATGTCCTCGCTCTGATAACGAGGCAAAGCGTGGCGTTAAGTTCCGCCATTCACGCAATGTCTCAATTAATCAGCCATCAGAAAGTGATGAACGGAGGTAAGGAACGGAGTCAACAACACACAACTCAACACTAGGTTCCCACGTTCCGTCTGCCTACTCACACCATGTGCGGGTTACAACGTGAAGCTATATATCTACAAATATTTACTCCATTTTTGTTTATTAATCAATTTAGTAGCCGATGATAAAAAAAGTTCTATAACTAAATAAAGTAAATATTTATATATTTTAGATTTACTCGTGATAATAGGAAAGTTGTTAAGAGCTTTAGCCTCGATAAAGCATTCTTGAACATAAGGAAAACTAACAATTAACTTTATATGCCAATGATTTAAATCAAACATAAATAAAATGGGTAAATATTTATGTTTATTTATATGTATTTATTATTTATTTTTTACTACCGGTTGTAGCTTTAGATATTGTAATTAAATATCCCGCATATAGCAGGGAGACTAGAGTTAAGACACTTCGTTCTTTATTTTCCGGCCAATTTTCAACCAAATTTGTAGATACTGCTTTTAGTATGACACTTTAAGTAACATTTTTGTTATAAGCTTCACGTAAACCGTAATATACTCTGGTAGGCATGGTAGGCAGAGGGAACCTAGTGTTAAGCTACGTATTCAGTGGCAGAACTCAACGCCGCGTTATGTTAAGGAGAAATTTATTTTCTCTTTCTATATTATTAGATTCGAATTCAAACCACAAGGTATTTCAAGACATCGATTGCACCACAATGGTGTAAATAATAAACTATTTATAATTATTTATTATTTAAATACTACCGGTCTACATGTCTAATATATTCACACATCTACATCTAGTTTCTAACTAATACAGCA
>DWNA01003449.1:0-10059 GCA_018249835.1 Heliconius besckei
CAATCGATGACAGATTTATATACAAATCTGTTGAAAACGGGTAAATATTTGCCTCTGAGAATATTTTTTATTTTTGAATATGTGTAAATTGCGGCAAAGGTAGGTGGGTGGTGGCCTTCCATACTCTATACTAGATGAACGAACTCGATATTTTTAAATGTTTAACACCTGCCCGGATCGCGAACTGTTAGATTTCATTATTAGGATAGGATGGGATTGTGGGACAGCTGATCTCTTACAAATAATGTGGACTTACGTTGGGTTGCACACGCGCAGGCACATTCCGCTGATATTAGTAAGACACTTTTGTGTTTAGATTTTGAGTGTGTTGAATCTACTTCTGTATTAATGAAATGTAGAAATTAATCATAATAAATATTTAATTATAATAGAATGTGGTAAGGAAAAATGTTTTTTGTTTCAGATTCGTAGAAACTTCGTGGGACCAGCACTACAAGAAGCGTTATCGTTATCTAAATTTAGAATTTAAATTATTTTTATAAGATAGAAAAATGATAAGCACAAAAAGATGTAGTTTAGTTTTTTTGTAACATTCGCAAAGATATGAAAGGTGATGGAAACTAGAATATGCGTGTAGTTTTAGAGTGGCGGCTCTTTAACTACATTCATTCGTTTGTATGGACTTTGAAAGAGTTTGTGGTGTTGTGAAAAAAGGAAACTGCGTTAAGTGTTGTATATTTGTTTTTATAATAGACTGTATTAATATTGTATAATTTAAGTTAGGGACGAACTTGGCTCTTTTCTATAAAATATAATAGTACATAATACATACGAATATAATTTAAATTTTAACATAATTTTAACAAATATATCATAAAATTTCAGATACACGACGACACAATCACTTTAAAGGTCTAAAAGTGATCAACTTCCGTTTCACCAATAAAGTCCTTCAAAATGAAGTGGACGAAGCCATTCTTAATCTACACATACAAGAGCTAGAACCTAAGCATAATATAACTATAGCAGAAGACCATTTTACTATAAATATTCAAGTAAACAGGGTGACCCGTAACAGCCAGGGGAGTAAGGCGTCAGTGCCTTACGCTGAGAGCGCACTAAAGTTGTCTAGGAAAGATTTGAAACTTGGTAAATGGGTTAAAGTTAACGTAACCAATATGGTAGCGGAGTTCTTCAGGTTGCCGAGAGACAACCTGGCAATTGTGGTGAGAGTACAAGACTCGAAGAATAGGATGAGCTTGGTGGTTCCACACCCGAGCTCAGAATCAAACAACGCGTTGGTATGTTCATCTTGATATTAATAATAATATGTATCTACTAATATAATTAACCTAGTAGAGTTTGTTTGATAGATAGCGTCAATATCAGGAAGTAAAGGTTGAAATTAAAAAATATTAGAAAGTATTTTGATATTCATTCTGCATATTCTTGTATGTTATTCTTTTTTAATTTAAACTGAAAAGTCATGTACCTTAATTGCATAAATAACCTGTTAGTAAAATAGCCGACAATGTTTTTTGCTGGAAGGACCTCTGTATAATTATTTTTTGAAATTGAAGTCATTTTATTCAACTTTATTTTTTATGGCGGTTAGTTGATCTCCAGGCATACGAGAAATCAAGTTATAGAAAACAAATAAACTTTTAAAATATTTCTTATGTTTTTGGCGGAAAGTTTCCATAACAATACTCCAGTTATTCTCGATTTTCCTTTTCCTAACACATAAGGGTGACATACCTCCAAGAGATTTAATATCAGTTGTATGTTTGCTGTTATTTATGAATCATTTCACATTCAATTCTCAGTAAATTTCAATTTCAATATTGCTTACACGATAATGACAATAAAAATGTCATAAATTACCTTTTTAAGTTCTCATAATTTTTAATATCTGCCCCCGTATATATCGAATTGACCCGTTACCAGGTCAATATTTAGGTCAATCGACTTCATCTTCGTACTTCGCTTTAGTATTGATAAAAAATGTATCTTGTCAAATATTGTTTAATGATTTTTAAACAAATTTAGTTCATTTTGGTATTGTTTTTCGTCTTTATATTTTTTCATATAGCTGGATAGGGAGAACATAGTGTTAAAAAAGATATTCCGTGAGAGTCCGTCTTCCCTAGTGGAGATCGAACCCACAACCATCGCGATGACAGTTAATGTTGTCTTACATATCATGATGTTGTATTAATTTCGAAGAGTATTTGTAATGTTTTTGAATGGTTTGCCAAGTTAGTAGTTTGTAACAGTAGCTATAGGTATAAATTTCTTTATCTTATTATGCCAGTAATATTAATAAATTGATATATTTAAAAAAGATTTGTCGGTGTTGTGATTCTGTTTACTCAGTCAGTAGTGGGAAATACGTTCGATCTTATTCGATCATAATTATCAGTTTTATACATTTATATATAGATCTATATAGTACTGTGAGTGTAGTATATAGTGTGTGTGTAGTATATAGTGTAGTATATAGTACTTGTCTAATATCAAGGCACTATCTAATAGAGCATAGGGAATTGTCTTGAAAATTAATTAATAATTATTATAATGGCCCACTGTTGCATTCATTGGATTATGATTAAGATATAATAGAATGTCAACATTATATCAATTACCAGTATGGACCAGTTTTGGTCATATTATTTGCAATAGTATATAAACTTAAAATAATCCATTAAATTAAAGCGTATGAGGAAGTCTTTGGGATGACGTAAGCTATATGCGACTGTTGCCATTTAGTAACAAAATTATAAACATAAAAAATTATCATTGATGACCTACATAACAATTAATTCGACTTGACTTTACTGTATTCAAGTTCTTAACTGATCTCATTTCGTTTCAGATGCCATACGTAGAAATAAGTCTAAGGGATAATTCACATAAAAGAACAAGAAGAATGATCGGTATGGATTGTACTGAAAACTCAAAAGAGGTCAGATGCTGCCGGTACCCGTTGTCCGTGAATTTCGAGGAGTTTGGATGGGACTGGATCATAGCGCCGAAACAATACGACGCTAACTACTGCAGCGGGGAGTGTCCGTATAGTTTCATGCAGAAGTATCCTCATACTCATCTAGTCCATTTGGCAGCTCCTCAAGGGAGTGGTGGGCCTTGCTGCGCTCCCCGACGTATGAGCAGCATCTCCATGCTATACTTCGATCACGATCTGAACATCATATACGGAACTATCCCTGGCATGGTAGTAGATAGCTGCGGTTGTTCATAGCAACCGCTCCAAGAATTATTGGGAAAATTAATTTACACTTTTGGTTCAAAAATGGTCTAACCTATCAAACTTTGGACTTAAAATTATGTAACATGAAGATCTGAGATTCCTTTCTTCTCTTGGGGCTTTAAGTGTAGTGTTCTTATTGTGATACATTCGGTTGAAGACTGCGGTGCGGACCCTTGCGGTGTGTGTGTGAATGTGGACGTTATTACACTAGTTCTAGTTCGAATTTCATTTCATCACAACGTTAGATTCATCCCAGTTTAGACCTTCCATTTATTTTCGCGAAACTAAAGCAATAGTATCTACTTATGTATCGTGTGTATTCTTGTAATTGATGCGTTATTTATGCGTTTTGTATACATTTAGATATCAGCATCGACAGCATTACTCTCATTCTTCTATTTGATATTTATCTCTATATAAATTTCTTTACGTTACTTCTAAAATGGCATTTATTTTCGAAATTAGTTCTTAAAATTTAGTACGTAAGTTATATTTTCAATTGTAAGTAGCTAAAATGTGACACAGGCACAGTGTTTGTTGTGATTTCAAATAAAACTTATCCTTTAATCAATAGTGCGTTGAACTGCCAAGAAAATAACAATAGAAAATGTACAAGGCTCATACATACAATGGCCACCTTAGAGGACCGCGAGGTTTTTGAACTGCATTGTTAGATTAACAATAACTTAAATAACACAAATTATGTAATAATTAAAAAATAACAGTTTTTTTAAATATATTTATTGTAAACAGTACTGTGCCTGTGATAACAATCCTCAAGTCATCAAAAACTGTCATTTTAGTTAGGTCAGTTTAGGCGTTAGCGCCTAAAAGTTTTTCTATGAAATTCTAATTTTAAGTAGATAGGTAGTTTATGTAATTTCGATGTATTTCTTTTAAATGTATTTGTGGAAAAATTCTTGACATCATTTGGATCTCGTGCAAAATTCTATTTCTACTGTAGTTATAGCGGGTGGTGCTTAAACGTAGGACATTACTTGTTCTGTGCCTATCCTTTGGAAAAAAAACGTATTAATTCGATTATTAGATTTTTTAGCTTTCGCATAAGTTTTAGAAAAGTTTCGGATTTAGATTTTCAAAATTAGATCTCATTTGGAGGCCTCGTTTGTGTGCCTCGTGACAGATCTCCCTTGCGTTTGAGGTGGTTTTTTTTAATAGCGGTTTTGAAATGTTTCTTTACAAACATTATTATAGTGTTAAGTGAGTTGTTCTATGTTTACCGTAACCGATGGATATTGTCGAAATTTTAACTAACAAATTTGTGTCATAAGATTAATGAAATAAATTTTTCAATTCATAATTTTTTTATGGTATTTTTATTTCGTTTAATTGTACAATTTTATACGACTTTATCAACAGTATATAAATGAAAACATAAAAAACCCTTTTGTTTACATCCTTTCATCAATCAATACCACTAGCTTATTAGAAGAAAATATATTAATATTTTTTTGAATAATAATTAAGAATACTTTTCAATAAAACATCTCTCAAAAAAAATCTAGATTACAATCGGTTCATCCGTTTAGGTGCTACGATGTAACATACACACATAAAAAATCACAATTTACGATAAAGAAAATAAAATACGGGTGTGATATAATAAAAGACACAAGTCCATCCGCGGTCATCCTTTCAGAACAGCCGCTCTTTATTTATATAAACTTTAAATTATTTACACATTCTGTTCGTTCTACTTTACATTAATATCAACGTTATTAAAATACAATTAAAACAAAAAAATAATAATATATAACAGAAACACACATACATGTACATGTACATACAATTAGTTACGAAAGTGGGAGAAATAGTCGGACTAGTATACCCAATTACAAAAAATAAACCCCCCCACATTATATATGTATATATTTTTTTAAAATTAATTTCCTCTAAAAAAGTATTTCATAAATGTTGGCGTTTAAAATATAAATTATTGTGTTTGAAAAAAGCCAACAGTTTATTAAATACTTCAGTCTAAGTATTGCTTAATCGATTCAAAATATACAAGAAAACAACGTTGCACCTGTTTATAGGTAAGAAACAATTCCTTATGTTATTGTTGTACAAAAAGGTCATGGCATTTAAAGACACGATCGACTCATATACGTGCAGTACTGTCGGTGAGTTGTGGCCGTCGTGAAGTTAGCAGTAGATAGGTACCCACATTTGATTTTCTTACTTTCGATTATTTTCTTAGCGAGTGAACAATGCGCAAAAGTTTAGAAAGCCTAACTTCAGGGCAACCACGATTCGTCAACCTTACTGTATTCACCTAAATCCTAATTTACAAGAGAGTGCACAACATCGAGTGGTGTCAGTCTATAATAAGTTGGATGGATTATTAAAATTTCTATAGAGCGTCAAGCGTTAAAAAACTAAAACAAAAAAATCCGTATGGCAGTGTTTTCGTTGAAAACTTAACCTTACACAAAACATCACAGTTTTCAAACTTAAAATATTAACAAAAACCAAAGGAAACGCACATGAATGCCATGATCCGATAGAGTAGTAAGGTCACACAGGAGGTTACACGAGTGTCTAACGCTAAGTATGTACAAGGCCGGCGCTCACGCGACTGAAACTTTGAGCCGTTATTTAAATAGGATCACAGTGGAAAAAGTGATTTAAAGATACGTTTACAATCTAATCTATAAATATATAACGTCCACATTATGGCAAGGTTCTACATAAACGCTATCACCGGTCAGTGACACTAAACTATGCTACGTTTATAGTCATTTCGCTATCTGTACACAATCACCGGGCCGAGTGTATAGCACTTTTAGAAGCCTGGTAGAGGGACAGTACTCTGCTCGACTAAGAGACTGTTTTTTGTTTAGAAGATCAGCTGAGACACTTCTTTGCTTAAAATGCAGCTGAAAAACAGTTCTCTGTTTAGAAACTCGGCTGAGAAACAGTTCTCGGGTTAGTCTGTGGCTGGTAGGAATCGTATGGCGCGTGTGGTTCTAAATGGCATACAACATTATTCTCTCCATTGAGGACGGCCGCCAACGCCCTCATATTGCTCTCTGGTTGGTGGTAGGGGTGCATCAATCTACCACTCTCATATCTTGGATCGTATGATCGATCTAGTGCATCCCATTTGCCGTATTTCCCATAATGTTCCTCGTGATGGTGCCTGTCTCCAGGGCTATAGGAGATTAGTGGTCGATGGTCTCCGAAGAACTTGGAACCGGACGACCCATGAAGTCCAGGGTTCTGCCGGCAGTTATCCGGTCCGGAGTTATCATCGGACATATCCGACATAAGCGTCTCGTTTCTTTCGATCTCTTCATACACTGGGTCGTCTTGTATTACTCGAAATTCTTCTGAACCCCGTCTATATATCCTTCCTTGCTGGGAAGCTATTTCAGAGTACGTGTGATTCATATTTTGGCTGCCGTGGTGGTGATGATGTTTTCGTCGGTTGTCGTCTTTGTAGTGTTTCCGGAAAATCATCTCCTGACTTCCGGGCGAATGCTGAGACATGAAGACGTGGGGATTCCTGAAGTCGTGGTTGTAGCTCCTGGTCGTTTGGTATCCTTGATGATGGAGTGGACTTTCCTCATCCTTGATCACGTGCCGAGGGGATCCGGGAGCTATTTGGCCATCACAGTCCGGGTATGGACTATGAATGTGGCTTTGTTGTGCCAGCTGACGAGAAAGCGTGTCGTGATGAGGTAGAGTCGAGGAGTTCACCGGATGATGCTTAGAAGAAGTGTTCTGTAAAAAAACATGATATATATAGTAGATTGTTTATAAGTTGCATGTAAATAAATAATTTATAAGTAAATAATTAATTCACACAATGATTAAGCAATGATAATTTACTGTAAAACAATTAAAGACAGCTCAAGTTTTTAAATTAATCCTAATACAGTTCTAAGTAGAGCTTATTAACTTTTTAATATTTTCATATTGTGCGATAATTAGCTAGTGCTATTTTAAAAATAAGAAGATAACACTGATAACTTCTAATTTCCGTCAGATCGATTATAAAGTGACACATTAAGTTTTATCTAACAACAACAAAACGAGACAGATAGACAGACAATCTTTTACATAAAAAATAACAAGTTTTACATAAGCACAAAAATATATAACAAGTTTTATATCACAGATGAGAAACATCCTAATGATTAACGAATAAGGAGACTACTACTTAAACATTGCTGGATTTAAAGATATATAGTTTACCAAATTTCTACAAATAAAGAAATAACTTCATACTATAAGAAGTTTGTTATTTTTTATTTTTGATCGTTTTGACGGATGAGGAAACTGTCTGCGATGTAATTAAAATTAGAAGGAGGTGGGATGGGCTACATGTGCGTGGTTCATGCAATGTTAGATCATGCAGTTAGGCTACGCTTAAGTAAGATCTCTAAAACCATCACCTGAAAGATTTTAAATATAAATAAGAATAATACATAATAAAATAATATTAAAAATATGTGTTTTTATTATCATAGTTTCTTGATAATAATCAGAATTTATTATATTTGTAAGAACGTTTATTTCAATTGCAGCTAACTCCTAGGAGGATAAGAGTTTTACAACGAATTGTCGTACACAACACAAAATCAAACTAATGAAGCGAAATGATATGTCTTATCATTTTTTTCTAAAACACCCACTGACAGACCATCAACGAATAATTAACATCAAACAAAAAAATTAAGAAATCCGACATAAATCCTTCCGGTGGCGAGATCTTACCAAAGCCCTCCAAAGCCCTCCCCTCACCTTCCATACATTCGTGTTCACAGTCCACTCGTTCCCGCCAATTGAGGCCGCCATTTTGTTTGAATAGCAAGATGGCGACCGAGATCGAAGGTTCTGGTAATCGCTGGGAACTTCTATATTATTCGTATTTCTGTAGCTATGCATTGACGCAATGCTTTGTGAATGGGAGCTACTGTGTGGTATTTGTGGGGGATTTCGCATTTCTTCGTTTGGTACGTATATGGGGGCGGTGGGACGTATCCATCTTGACGCTTCCGGTTGTAAGTTGTAACTCTGTTGTATATAATATAAATGTATATATATAATGTCTGTATCAAAAAGTTGTATGTATGATTCATCTTCAGTTGAAGCTTTCGCATTAATAATAAAATAATATACAAAGTATTTTTAACATACAACATTTTGATTTGACGCAAATATAAATAGTCTACGTACACATAATATAATATGATACGACCGTAAAGTTATTGAATTCTGAAAGAGCTACGAGAGTCATACGCATTATATAGAGATAGGATTTGGTATCGATAATGACCCATTAGATGCACTACCACCATTACTATATTAATTAGTTAGTTATCTGTGAAGCGTTAGTTAGTTTATTTAGAAAGAAATAAAAATAAAACTTACCGTTTTTACGTACACATGATCTTTACACAAGGTTAGTTTTAACACTTAAGAAAAAAACTGAGCTGTCTTTTAGTCACTGAAGCCAGAGTGTTTTGGTGGTATATATATTTTTTATAATTTGGGTAAATTTGGTAATCCTATCTCTATATATGCGTACGAACCTTGTTGGACATTCTGCCGATATCCTGGCGGGTACCGACCACTTCCTGAGTTAATTGGATTTCTTAAATGAGACATCGGAGCAGATTCCCTTTCCGGGATATTATGGGAGAAATTAGAAGTAGCATTGAGAGTGGGACCAAAATTAGGTCCAAAATTTTGATTATCTTGGGAATTTCTACGATTTCTGTGAGGGTGGTAGTTATGAGCGGCGGCAGCTGCCGCGAAGGACGCTACTGAGGCGTTGTTGATAACATTGTTGTTATTATGATTGTTGTTGTTAACCACAACGTTAAGAGTGTTGATCACGAGGTTGTTTGTTGTTGACGCTGACACGGACGTACTCGCAGAGTTCTGTTTAGAATTTAATAACTTTTTAATTTAATCCTTAATAAAAATTATGTTGTATATATTGTGTATGTAAGTTAAAACCATGTGAAACCTTCCACCTTGTAAAATATAAACTATTTATGATACTATAATTAAGTAAATATATGTAAAATATAAACTTTTTATTTTGAAATCCTTGAACACAATCATTAAACACTAAACATATACATATCTCCGACCACTCCCACAAAGGACAGTATATTATATTTTTACCATATTTCGCTAACCAAATGATTGAACCTTCAAATCTAATTTAAAATCTAACCCTAACCATGCATTATAGTTAGACCTGTATCTTATAATAAAAAACAAAACATTTTAGACTGTAACTTATTGTTATTTCCTAACTGCACATTATATACCATTTGTAAAAGAATGAAAATATACATAAATAAATATATATTCAAGGAAAGTGCAATAAATAGAAACATAAAAGTTAAAACGCAGAAAATTTGGAAGGGATTCGAACCCGCGCTTCAAAACTGTCCAAGTGATCAAACCAGAGTTCGGATAATCGATGCGCGATTCTGTATATATAAATATATATTTTTAAAATTATACTTACGGTAACATCACGCGGATCAACAACGTCCTCGTTGTCAGCCGTATTTTGATTATATCTTCGACTCTTGACGGAGCCCTGGCGGGTGTCCACGTGCGTGCTCGAGGTGATGTTGCCGGTGATCTTGAGACAGCAACTTAGCCAGGAGTACCGACGGCATATACGGACGAATTCTTTTTGGAACTGTGGATTTTATGTTAAATTAAATTAAGTTAATCTTAAGTTAGGTTTTGTTAAGACTGTGTGTACGAAGATTATTTTAAGACTAGATTAAAAATAAATGTTTCGAATTTTTGTAAAACGAAAACAAATTTTCGAC
>DWNA01003450.1:0-10059 GCA_018249835.1 Heliconius besckei
AATTTAATACGATAAAATTGGCGGCTTTTCTACTGTTGAGTTGATATCTGACATTTTATGAATAATTTCACTAGGGTAATGTTCATATTATTTAAATAACTACTTTCGTGATAAGATTTTATTTGCTAAATGCATTATCTTAAAAATACACGAAAAATAAAATTTAGAGTTATTAATCGCAATTTTTTTCATCTGTCATTTTACTACGTCTAACTGTAAGGGTTATGGTTGTAGGTTTGATTACTATCTAGGGGAACCCAGTCTGTATGTCTTCATTCTGGTAAGAAAATAACACTCAGCGTTCATACCGCCACTGAACACGCAGTCTCCAAAATTGATGCATGGGGAATGGATCGGTTTTCTCTGCTATAATCTAAGTATATGGCTTAGTACAAAGGAAAAACTATAATCATAAAATTAAATAGATAGAAAAATAGTCCAAATTAATACTAGAAAAAATCACCTTAAGTACACCAAGACCAACTACTACGTGCATAACTAAGTACATACCAGTGCGAACATGCTTTCGTACAGTCAACAAAAAAACCAATACGCATATGCATGCTTACAACTATACAAATAAAAGTCTTTGAATTTCTACATGTATAAGTGAAGTGCATATAAAGCCGGTGCGACAGTGTTTGCTATCTTACGTCTGAGCGCGTCCCGAAGCGCGGTGGATAGCGCGGCGAGTGTATCGCGTAGCATCGCATGGTGACGCTCGAACATGCTTATATCTATATATTTATAATTGCTTTTTTAATTTTAATGTATTGAAAAAAGGTATCTTTATTTGAAATTACAATATTTACACAGACATTATAAACTAATTTTGGAGATGATAGTCTTTAATTAGTTTACTTTTTAAGGATTTTATATATATATTTTTTAATTAATTAATAAGTTATCATCACACATAAAAAAATATGAATACTTAAAAATTAACAAAAAAAAATAAAATGTCCTTTGTCACAGCATACGGGTAAAGAACTAAGTAGTATCTAAGTTTACAGTACGCTCGATGAGTCGTGGCTGTCTTGAAGTATAGTTTTCAGAAATGTTGGGCGTTGCATGCTCGGCAAGAAAATAAGCAAAACTGAGAAAACCTCCTAATCACAAATCTGCACAACCATCTACACCTAACTTCGGGTGGCCACAACTCGTCCAGAGTACCGTAATATTAACTAACAAAAATTTTGAGTAATTTAGTTTATTAAATTAGGTTTATATAACTACAACTTACAAGCGGGATGGTCATACAGTGGCGCCACTCGCGTACCCTCAAGAGTTCCCCCGGTGAGGCGTGCGGAGATGGCTTCCAGGAACTGTCTAACATTGTGCAGGTCAGTACGACCTTCGCTGGAGCTGGGCCCATCACAGTCTTCTTCTTCTGAAATATAAATAGTAGTAAATACTTTAATATAGATATATTTTAATATAATATAAATGCGACAGATCGTAGAAGAAATGGTTATGAGTTCGGTTCCCACTCGAGGGAATAAATGATTTTCCTTTTCTTGCTCTAATAATAAGACAAATGACAGCGTTGAGATTCACCATTCAACTGTCATGTGTCTGTTTCAGTCTTAAAAATTGGGCAGTACATGAGGAACAGATTTTCTGAAAAACGAATGTCCACTTTACACACAGTATATACAATTATGTATTTGGATCACGTTTTTTAGTTTAATTTTGTGAGTAAGTTTGTGTATACCACACATATCTAGTCACGTGCTCGGGCAAAAAAAGAAGAAAAATAGAATTTCTTTCGTTTAAGAGCGTCTAATAACAAAGGGAATTACATTTTACATAAAGAAAAAAAAAAGAGTTACGTTACTTAGCGAGAGTGCAAGGGTATTTAGAGAAAAGTTTTATTTATGGAGTGTTAGTGGTTTGCAAATTTAAAATTTATATAAAGTTGCGTATTTATTAGCAGTTTAAATTTTTCTTCTTCATGATTTAAGTGAAAAATACAAAAGATGCAAAATGTTCTTAATTTAAGCCTGAAAAATGGTGTTGAGACGCATTTAGTAAGAAGTAACTATTAATAATTATTGATAATTATATATATTTCTATGTCTTACCAATTTGCTCTAGCTTGTCTGTGCTGAATGACCACGGCATAAGGCTGAGAGCACGGTGCACTTGTCTTAAAAACCACGCGCCTGACTCAAATTTGATAGGACTGGAAAAAGAATAGAAAAATATTATAATCATGTATAATACATTAATACGAGTATATATATTTTTATTCCATGAAATTTTTATTGTTGTTTTTATTATTTTTCTCTACACCGTTTTGTTTTCCCCTCTATTTTTGTTTATTGACTTCCACACGGGCTAGTTGGTAGAGATGTATTCTAGAGATATGTTTATCTAGTGTTAAGGCACTCTGTTCCCCTTAAGACACTTCTGTTCGCCACCATCCGCCAAATTCTCGAGACACCTTTACCTTAGCTGTATAAGTAGTAGTACATCCCTTATACGAAAAATTGTGTAAATTATTCAAATACATCAATTTAAACATAAAAAAGATACTTAATCTAATTATCAATATCTGTTCTATGTTGAAATCGAACCTAGTACCCGTTATAATTATTAGAATAATTAAATAGTCTAATAGGCTTGTCTATCAAAACACGCCTTACATAATATAATAGCAAACTTGCTTAGTTAAAAAATATATAATACAATTTTGGGTTCTATTACTTTAATAAATTTCCCCAATAATAGATTTTTTCATATATTTTCCATGTACAGACTGCAATCGGTTACAATTTTATTATATGTATTTTATTTACTAATACTTACTGGTACTGCTCGCATATGCACGGCACCGCGCCCCCGAGCTGGTCTCCGCCACATCTAAGACATATGTTGTTATATTCTTCTTTAGAAGTGATACACAACCGTTCTGGCTTCTTTCGTTCGTCACTGGAAAGGAAAAAGTATATGTATTGGCATTATTTAATTTTTTTCGGGCTTAATTTTTTGTTACTAAAAGTTTTGGGGTGGGTATGGCCGGTATGGGCTACCTTGCCTACCCCTTGATCCTTCCATGAGTGTTAGTTAAACATAAGTTATTATAATATTTAGCACCGTTATGATTAAGAATGGACATATATCTGTTCTCTACGATGATTGTGGGTTGTATTTCTCTTTGAAAAATTGATCTTTTTATATGCTTTTTTTACTTTCTGGTGGTATTGCGTGTTGAGTGGTAGAATTAAATGCTTCTCAACGCCGCTCTTTGCCTCTTTACCAGAGCGAGGGAAATAATAGTATTATATATTTCATTTCCTTGAGGATCGCACAGACAACCTGTCGCGTTTGCATATGCGTGTGCACCACGCCTGGTCACCACGACTGATCTCACTATAATTATAAAAATATAATAAAAGTAAATGGAAAATGTAGTGAACTTTCACTGTACTATCTTCTCCTTATCTAAATATACAGAAACTTATACAAGAAAACGTAATTTTATGTTTTTTCAAGTTTGTCTAAAAACATCCATCAATCAGTCAATCACAGAGGACGTAATAAGCGGCGACGTCATATACGTTATTGGGGCAATGTATCTACATACATACATCATCACCCTGGCTGGGGTATCTGTTAATGTAGGTCTCTTGCGTCGCCTCGTCGCGTTGGGAAAGGCTTTTGCAGTTGGTACATGAGCAGGTGTTGCACAACTTGAGCATTAAGATCTAATTTACAAAAGAACTGAATCGTATATAAAATATATGATGATGTTTCATGATTTAATATGACAATGACATAGATATTTAACACCTTGCCCTTTAAAACAACGTACGTGTGGGACATTAAAACTTGCCTTAAGTAGAAATGGAAATGAGGACGAAGAGACCTGCTCAGATTTAAAATTCTATATCACTATTGTATAGTTGGCACTAGTTACTTTTAGATAGACAGTTCGAATCCAATCTTTTTTTGGTACAGGCTTTATACTTTTTAACTATTATTTGACATAGGTAACTTCTTTTCATATTTATAATATTTTAGTAGAATTTGTACACCTGTCATGGCGCAATGTATACAAAACATTAATGTCTGATGTCAATGGTGTATGCTGTATGCAATATGTAGGTACGTTTATTATTATTCATAAGTTACTTTGTATAACTATGGATTATTAGTTTTATTATTTTATACAACATGTCTACATAAATAAAGAAATAAAATAACAAATAAGTAACTCATGTCTGAATCCTGTGTGAAGCAATTTGCATGCGCATGTTAACTAAGAGCGATCTCAAAATATCCTTTTGTCACTAAGGTTGTTGCGTAGTAGACCAGTGTCTAACTGAATACGTATAGTTTTGGTTCTATAGTTGTGGGTTTGATGCCTTGGAGGAAAAACTGTCTTTAACTAATCAACCTATATAAGAAAGCTGGCTGTTCTTG
Organism: Heliconius besckei; assembly: GCA_018249835.1. Lineage (NCBI taxonomy): Eukaryota > Metazoa > Arthropoda > Insecta > Lepidoptera > Nymphalidae > Heliconius > Heliconius besckei. The sequence goes on from DWNA01003450.1 coordinate 4,429, forward strand.
AAGGTAACCGAGATCTCAAAGAGGAGTGGAGTTTTCTATCAGTCATTCAGTAAATGAAGAGTATGATTCCGAACCGTTTCTTGCCGACTGTTCTCGATTGAATATAGAATATTTTAAAAAAATATTTTAATTTTTCATTATCATATAATAACTATTGTATAACTTGACAGAAAAAAGTATTAAAAACGACTAAATTAAATTAAAAACTTCACTTCTTTAAAAAAATATATTTAATCGCTACCAAGGACACTGCACTGCAACCACTAATTTAATTTAGCAATTGGTTATATGAGTTATATTTTAATTTGGAAATTTATTATATGAATTGTATTTTTATATTTATAGGAAATGTTTGCAAAGGTCAAGTTAATTAGTTCAAGATTTTTTTTCATATGATAAGAACGATGCATTTTTTTCAATTTTTAGAATTTAAAAAGTAGAGCTAACGCTGAATGATACCTGTTATAAATTCAAATTCAGAATATTCTGTTTTGCAAGCACTCTAAAAAAGATCGAATATAGAAGAATAACAAATATAGATGAAGGATAAAATCTTAATATTTTTAATAATACTATTAACGGTGATAAAATAAACAGCCCCATAAAATGTAAATGAATCATTTTATAAGTGTTCTTTTAACGTAATTTCTGTATTTATATTGATGAATCATTCTGAGCTTACTTTCATCTAATTAGAAATATTTTGTGTAAGATTGCAGATTTACCACATCTTATCGCTGAATTTATGCGAATAACAGCCTTGTGATACAGAAAATGTAAAAAGGATTTTTTTCTGCATTTTTTTGCATGATGAGCAAAGTGATAAATTGATTTCTATTGACCCCTTGATTAGCGATTCAAGTTTCTTGCGCAAGCGCAGCCTTGACATTGGCTTACATAACTCATATTCGGCTCGTTGAAATAATATATTCATTAAAATTAGCTAAGTTATTGCTAAAACCATTATGTTTTAAATAGACATTTTAAAAATATATAAAATATTTAGTATAAATAATAATAATTACCATAAAATACATTGTAAAAATAAATAAATACTTTACAAGAATCAGTATTGAGGTCACCATGATCTAGTGTGACTGCGTGTGATGTTTTTATCTGTTGTGGGTTTGATTCCCATTTAGAGCAACGAATTATTTTTATTTCTCTGCTTTAGAAGGCAAAATGTCGTATTGGGTTCCAAGACTCACCATACAATATCTCAAAAGTTGAGCGAAAATGGGGAAAGTTCCTACTCTACTATGCAAAAAAATAGTGAAGCTATCGGTAACGCATCTCACACCTTTAGCAAGGAGTTGGAATCTTTTTCTCTTCCCTCATTGCCTTCGATTTCAGTAATTAGAAATATCGCGATCGAGGCTGCTAAAAAATATTCAATTTATGTCAATTCACATCGTCATTCAATCGTTGAGTTCCGCCCCTCAACAGGCAGGCCTGCAGAATTTGGCGGAGAGTGGAGAGTACAGTATTGTGTTAATGGGAACGAAGTGTCTTAACACTAAGTTAGTATCTTTAAGCTAGAGCTACAATGTTTTAAAAATAAACCTCCCCCTAATACGAATGGAACCCACAAAAGTGAAGTCGAGTTTGTCGACATTTTAGTGCAGTAAACGCGATGGTTGTGGATAAGATCTTCACTTTCCTTCATCCGCAATGAGTGCGGCGTTGGGTTCTATCAATCAACACGCAACCGTATCGAATTCGGGAAGCAAGGCAGGATAATGTACTGAGTTAATACCGAGTCCACTGTGCTAAAAAAAGGGAAAATCTGGAAAAAATGTTCTCCATTTAACATGTTGTAATAAAATCGATGAGATACTCAATGGCTGTACTATTTACGTTTAATATAAATTGTCGTATTTCCTTTTTGCTCTGTATGTGCTAACTACCTGCTAGTAGGTTAGGTATCGCTTGCTCAACTACTTGCCCAACATCGGTGCGGTTGAGTTGGGACAGTAGCTTCGATACAAGGCCGACCAGAACTTTTCATATACTAAAATACTTATGATATATAATTATAATTCGAGACCGACGTGGCACAGGGGAAGTCAGCAGGGGTGTTGTGGGTTCGATTGCTACACTGTAGAATGAAAATTTAATATTTTCATTTCCTGGCTGTGATGAGATGTATCTCTGTAATTTTCTCCACTGACTTTCGCCACTCATAACCCATCATCTCTAATTCGGTTCTCTCTTACTACCTACTCAATTATGTGATAAAAACATGATACATCCAGTCAATCCTCACTTGAGGTCAGTGTTTTGGATTTTTTTATTTACTTAATATTTTATGATATATTATCATAAATTAATTGATTTCAATAACGTATGCAGTTTTTATTTCGGCTTATAATTAAATTCAAAATGTCAATGATACTTCACAGACTTCTTAACAAAAAACCCAATGTGCCGAAATTATAAATCCACTCAATTTTAGGGTTATCTAAAATAAAACCTTTTTTTTTTTCATTCACAAATCCTCCTCGAGAAAATCGAGCGCACTACCATTAGATAATAATAATCAGACGCTGTTCTCCTGTGACAAAATGGCCTGAAAAGAAAACCCAAAAGTTTACTTTCTAGATTTAGAAATATACGTTTAGTAAATCAAGTTCTTCGTCCGCTTACATTAATTACTTGTTTCTTAACTCCTAAAGGAACTAAGTAAAAGTGTTTCTATTAACCCAACCAATAAGGAATGGAGGAAATTGATTACCTATGTCTTGGTAAAATAATACATTATATTATATTTTATATTAAGAAGCAAAGTTTAATAATAAAAATATAGTGCAAAGGGGTGACCTCGGGTGACCTTTCAGAAGTCAGTGTTCTGTTAATGGAGGACGGTCACTTAAAAAACCTCATGATTTTTTTATTTTTTTGACGCACCATGAAGAGAATATTGAAGAGTATTATGGATTTGAGTTCGGTATATAAATAAGGAATTACCTATACCATAAGGATGGCACAGTGGACAGGTTATGACTGTAACCGGCGTATGGTGTGTATAAATATTTTGTTCTGTAAAAAAAATTTTTTTAGAGAAGCTATTAGTAAATATATTGTCGCTGCCATTTAAATGCACAGAGTGTTTAAATATAACCTCACGAATGGGACATGAATATAAGCAAAAAATAATAACAAAAATGTCCAATTAAAATTGATTTAATATAGATACAAGTGTCGATAACTTATAATTAATACGAAATAGATCTTTTTTCTTTATACATTTTTTATATTACGATATTTATATAGATGTAATGTTTGCGGAAGTAGTGAAGAGAAGAGTACCAGTTAATAGTCCGAGCTTCCACCAGCCATCTTCCATTTCCATCATCAGACCAGCTCTACGATACTATAAAATTGTATTGTCATCTAATCTACATATAATTGCAAGTTTCATGATGATAAAAAAATTTAAAGTGCGTTTAATTCAAATTCTTAGATGTTATTATATAGTTACTTAGTTACAGCTTGGCCTAATTAAGTTAATAAGTTTTTTTCTTCCAATGTTAACCTTAAATATGATTGCACACGCAGGTAGTTTTGTACGTTTGAATACTTATAATAATTAAAATAATATATATATTTTTATCAGCCTATCGCCGTCCAATGCTGAACGAACGCCTCCCTCATCAAGCGCACGCCATCCCGAATTTGCAATGAAGTGATTCGCCAGAGAACCAAAGTCACTGACATTGCACGAACAATCAGCACGTTCAGACGTACCGACGGTCGATGGAGCCGATACGTGCTAGAGTGGAGACAGCGCTTAGGCAAGCGTAGTGTAGGACGCCCTGCAGCACAATGGATAGACGATTTAAAGAAGGTGGCTGGCACCGGATGGATGCGAGAAGTCCAAAAATATTTGAATAATTTAAATAAAATATCACCTAAATAAAGTATCGCATTTAAGTTATAATAATATGTAAAAATATAATTAAAAATAAACAAAAATCATCTCATAGTTATAAATTATATGAGTACTTGTTACCTCTGAAGAGTTCCACAATTCAGATACTGGCTCTATCTTCAGACTAGCTTAAATGTAAACTAAAAAAACATGATTTAAGAAGAAATCTTAAATCTTAAATTTTATTTCTATATATTAAAGTTAATCCTAAGAAGTTGTTCAAGTTGCAACTTTACAAAGGTCAAACTATCTTCCGGTTAGTAAAAAGCTAAGGTTATCAGGAAGTTCTAATTAGCGTATTGACAATTCTATTAGAAATAATTGATTTATTTTTATTTTCCGTGTTGAGTTCCCTTTTACGTTTTTATATATAAACTAGTGGGCCCGGACGCGGCTACGCCCGCTTGAACTATACAATTATTTATTAAATATATTTATAAAATTATTTTCGGTTTTCAATAGAATTAATTGTAATTGTAAGAAAAGTAATAATTAAAATAAATTAAAAAAGAATAATAAGTGGATATTTATTATTAGAAAAAATATCTGAGTAAACGAAATGAACAAACAAAATAAGTAAAAGTAACTAAAGGAAATTCTTAATATTAGAAAAAGTACCTAAAGTTTGCCGTGCGCGCGTACTAAACATTTTTCTATATTAAATAATTTATAATTTTTGCGAACAATATTAAATAAAAATGATTAAAATTACGATATTTTAAGTGTATAACATCGGTATAGATAACCGAACTGAGATAAATTAATTATAAGCAGCAAATAATTAAATATAAATTAACAGTAATTCGAAAATATATAAAAATTTAGAAAACCATCAAAGTTCGCGTTCGCGTCGGTCACACTATGCCGCCCGAAGGCTAGGTCATTTCGAATAAGTGACATCTCCTTAATTATTTATTACAATGTTATACAGTAAACTATTATATTTATCTTCATAACGATAAATATCCAACTATAGAAATCATCTAATTTTTGTTAATGTATACAAATCTATATCTATAGTATATATCAACGCGGACTTTTTAAAACAATATTTAAGGGACAATATTTTTGTAGAATATTGTTTTTGTGACTCATAAGGTTGAGTCGGCGCGCTATGTACGCGTCAAGCAAACTTATTTTGGGTGACGTTTTCTAACAACAAACTTTGCAAGCCGTTGCTTAGAAACGACGGTTGTTATTAACATGGCGGAATAAATTGCATGTGAAATTAATTATTTTAATATATTGGTATATATCGAAAATATTACAAATATGAGAAAAAAAAGTATCCAATGTTCATCCCGAGACCCTCAAGTATCTCTATACGAGTATTTTATCACAATTAAATTAGCGGTTTGGGTCTGATTGCGTAAAAGACAGACAGACAGACAGACAGACAGACAGACAGATAGACAGACAGACAGACAGACTTACTTTCGAATTTATAATATAGGTATGGATGGATGGATAAACGGTAGACTTTTATTGAAATGTTGGTCGTTCAATACATTTTTATCACTTTAAATTTTCAATGATAAGTTTTAATTAATATCTACTATACGAGGCCAGTTGCGGCGCAGGGGCATAAAGTAGCACGCTTAGTAGAGCAAAATCGACTGGTTGTGGGTTCGATCCCCTTCTTCCTAAGAAGGCCTAACCTCTGCCTACCCTGCTGTGTACGGCATACAGCGTGAAGCTGA
>DWNA01003451.1:0-10059 GCA_018249835.1 Heliconius besckei
AATTTGCATATAAATTATTTCTAAAGATGATAAAACATTTCCTATTTTATGAAATTAAGAATTTACAAAAATAGCGTAAATGTGTGGACGTTACAAAAGTACAGGTTTTTAGTTTTTATTATTATCGTTTCTTGCAATAGTATAAGTTTATTACGTTAATAACACTATTAAACAATTTTTATATAAATATAGTTAACCAAAATAAAACAACGAATATTTGTTATACTAATTAACATTATTACTATAATATTTTAAATATTATATTAGAAATTATAAGCAGGAGATTCGTTAATCGCCTCCAGCGTTCAGATTGTGGGCCTGCCTTTGATTGATAACTGTTTCTGTCACGCTCTAAAGCTATACAATTTTGATTCTCTATCCCTTTCCATCTTTAATTGATTTGCGTTGTCAATGGCGCCATCGTTTGTGGATTGATCATATATTGTTAAAGTACAATATTGTTATAATGGAAATTGGAGTTACGTAAGGATGAAAGGCTGGATGCTAAGAGCTGAAGATTGAAGAGCTGACGATCAGTGGCGTGCCATTGGAGAGGCCCATGTCCAGCAGTGGACGACGACAGGATACCTATATTTTCCATTTATATTTAGATACTTGTTTATTAATACATACATACATACATAGCTTCACGCTTTATCCCTAGCGGGGTAGTCCTTACATACCTCTTTTGCCTCGTCCACTGTCATCAACCTCTTTATACATGCCCTTCGGTGGGTCCTCAAGCTTTTTACGTGACGTTCCTCCAGTATTTTTGATACTGTGTTTTTGAAAGTCAAGAGAGATCTCCCCCTACCTCTTTTACCGCTCACTTTTCCTCGCTCCTCTTTTTATTAATTTACAATTCTAAAATCAAAATAAAGATTAATTTAAAATTCTATCCACACATTTTTACTAGACATATTAATATTAACAAAACTATTTACCGCACATCTTATCTTAAAATTAAAATCACTTGACAAAACATCACCAATAAATTTTGATTAAACAAGTCATTTCAAAACAATTTTTACGACTTGGCTCGTTCATCGTACATCCTTGTCCAACATCCATGTCATAATTGAAATAAACGTTATAAATTATATTAACAAGACAAGACTGTGCAATAGTCGTCGAGGATATCAGCGAACCGGCTCTTATCTGGTGAATAATAAATTATTATTCAATTTATCACTTCACCACCACTACCACCAATAAACTCCTGGCTGTTATTACGCTGGGCGATAACAGCGAAACTAATCATATTTTTCGATTATTTAACGAAACATATCATGATCGATTTAAAATCGATATGTAAATCGATTAAATTTGTTTTACGCTGTATCCCCCATGCAGTAGGGTGAACACAGGGAACCTATGTTAAGACACTTCATTTTCCACTTTCCCCTGAATTTTTCGAGGTATTGCGTGTTAAGTAGCAGAACTCAACGCCAGGGCTTTTGCCTTGGTGCCATAGCGATGAAATTAATATATTAATAAATAATAACTTCTTTTCATTCGCTCGACTGGCGATCGAATTTATAACCGTCGCGTTACAGTCACATTTTGCGCTCCTGGGCCACGACGACCTCAAATGTAAATCGATGCTTAAGCAAAAACGATGTTTGTATTTTATAAATAAAAATCGAATATGGTAGCTAAGAAGCGATTAGTAAAATCTACGTTATAGCTAACGATGTGTCTATGATTGTTTTTAAGTATATAACTTTTTATATTAACAAAGCTTAAACTTTTTAATTACTAGAATTAATTTATTCGACCGAGGCTTATCTCCCAGCCAGCCTCCATCTTTGATCTCGTATTAATAATGTTTTATCATTTATTATTGCTCGTGAGTAATGAAAGTTAACCCGACACGCCCCGCGCCTGCGCCGCACTCTGTCTTCATCACCGTTAAAAAAATTAACATCACTTCACATCACTAAGATTTAGTGATGTTTTTTTTTGTATTTTAATCAATCTCAGACGTTTAGTTAAAGGTCGACGACGATTATAATTGAAATTGTTATCGGGATATCGATGTGGGTGTTCTGTAATCGATTTAAAATGTGCAATTGTATAAAAGAGTGAATATAGTGATAAGCCCCTATTTTCTCTTTCACATCTTTAATTTTCCGTCTTGAGTTTTTTATTGTAGCTTAAATGATTGCATAATACAATGGTTGATGAAATGAAATGGTTAATTCCCATAACGCGTATAAATATGAAAATGTACAAAAATCTATGTTATAAAATATCCATATTGCAAAAAACACATTAATAAAATATTAAATTATTATTTATTTGTATAAAAAATTATTAATATTAAGCAATAGATAATTATAATCCCGTTTTTGAGCCTTAACTGATAATGGTCTATCAATTATAATTGATATTCAGATTTAATAAAAAAAAAGTATAACCAGTATGTGACGAAAACAAGCTTATTTTATAATTTGGGGGTGGGGATAGGATAGTTACCACGTGACTAACTCGTTAGCAACTGATTGATCGGCCATCAACCCGCTTCTGTCTGTTTAATTATACATCGTGTTCTAAATAACGAAACAAAAATATAATATTAATAATAGTCACACAAATATATAATAAAACTGTCGTTGTTGAAATTATGAAAGGAAACAAAAATATTTATGTAAACATTATAAATTAAAAAAAATATATAACAAACAAATACTTAGATATTGGCTTTACTGTTTTTTTTTATTTCCCAGGCATCTCAAAATGATATTTACTATCTCCATCTTTCTATTTATGATTAAAAAGGAAAAAAGAAATATGCAGATATTTCCAAACAAGTCGTTATAGTTTTACTAAATTCAAACATCCCCTATACCAAAAGGTATTGTTTCACTTATTAATAGCGAGTATACTATAACTAATAACATCTCATTCGGATTCATTTCCCGTGATTAATTATCTGTTTAATCGATATAAGATGTTGTACCAACAGCATCGCAAGTGTATAATCGATTTTTGTACTAACTTAAGCTTTGTCTCGTATAGATAAAATCGATATTCGTTTAAATTAAAATCGATTTATGATTAAATTAAAGAATGGCTGTATCAATTTTTTTTTCGTTCGTTGACGATCTCCTTTGTTAAAGGTTTAATTGGTGTCTAAACTAGCTCAGGTTAATTCTGTTTCGGATTATGTGTTTCTTACAAATGTTAATCTAAATTTGATGGATTGGATTGCATTTGATGTATGGGCGTGTATGTGTTTTATGTGTTTTAATATGTTTTAAAAATAAAATTAAATCAGCTTCACGCTCTATCCCGTACACAGCAGGGTAGGCAGAGGGAACCTAATGTTAAGACACTCCGTTCCCCATTTTCTGCCGAATTCTGGAGACATGGCGGGTTGAATGGCAGAACTCAACGCCGTGCTTTATCTCGACGCCAGAGCGAGAAAATGGAAATATAAACATAAATAAATATTTCACTTACTCGAGTGGGGATCGAACCCACAACCGTCACGTTACAGTCACACCCTTGTGCCGCTGCGCTACGACGGTGGTTTAAGTTGGTTTTTAAATTTTTGTTATTTGTAAGGTTTCTTATATTAAGTTTTACAATTAACATTTTGATTGTATTTTAACTTTATCTGTTCTTTCTACTTAACCGAGATGAAGTTACGGGTGTATTTTTCGTTGATAACAGAAATTGGTATTTAATCACTCACGCGACTTTAAACCCGACGGAAAAACGAAAATGAAAATAGTTTATATAGGTATTTAAATATTTAATAATATTTAATTTCCTATAGTATCCCTAGTATTCTTAGGCGTTTATTATAATTAAGATTAGCAAAAAACGAATATCCTTTACCAACATTTGGACAACAGTAACACGATATCAGCTTGTTGGCATGATATAAAACAAACGCCTCAATGAGTGCAGCGGCGCAGTGACAATCTTCACCATTAATCTTCACCCCTGTGATCGCGAGTTCAGATCATTAATTTAGTTATTTCAGGCCCCGAGGTGACAATACTACTCCAATGATATGTTGAACGAATTAGAAATTCCATTTAAATTTCAACGTATGAGGCTATGTAGCGCAGTGGCGCAAGCGTGTGGTTGCCAGCGTGATAGATTGTGGGTTCGATTCTGTCTCGACGGAATGAAATATATTTTTTTTTGCTGGAGTTTCACCATTCAACACGCAATTCCTCTAGAATATGGCGCAAAATGGGGGACGGAGTGTCTTAACCCCAGGCTCCCACTGCCTACCCCCCAAGATAGGTCTAAAATTTAACCTTCCAGAAACAGCTTCCATATTGGACGGGCTGTTTAATACATCGGCAAGTGTCAGTTCGGGCTCGTGAATGAACATTGTAACTATCATCTAGTAGCAATAAGCAATACTGCCAGTCATGTTGGTACGCTTGCCTCGTATGGTAGAATTGATGGACTTAGCGGTGTTATGTGGTTCTAATTCTGTTTATTATGCTGTTAGACACTTCATTTTTATATTTTATTTATTTTTTTCCTTAATTCTGTTCATAAATCTGTCCCATTTCATCTATGATACAAGTCATGAATCTAGTAATAATATCTCTATTATTTTTTATTTATATTTTAGCTTCACGCTGTATCCCGTGCATAGCAGGGTAGGCTGAGGGAACTCGGGAACCTAGTATTAAATCACGCTGTTCTCATGAAGACCCTTCCGTTTCTCACTTTCCGCCGAGTTGTGGAGGCATTGCGTGAATGGCGCGGGAATAAAAATAGATATATAATTTAATCGAGTAGAAATGGAATCCCACAACCAGTCGCGGGTACAGACATATCCTTCTACCACTGCGCCAAAAAGTAATACTCCTAATATAACAAGTTAATACAAAATATCATTAAAAAACACACCCACATTCCAAGACTGTCACGCGGAAGACAAGGCAATCGCCGCACGAATTAATGAAAATGCTCTATTTCCGTTCAACATTCATTTTATTTATAAGAAATAAGAAATTATAATAGTTCACTCTTAAGAATTCTCGAGATTATGATCGATTATTTTTGTCGTGTTTTCTCTGCGGTGAAAAATGTGGGGACATTTCGTAGTGTTGCGTATCGCGATCAAAGGACAGCTGTTGATTTTCAAACAAATGAAAACGGAATCGAACAATGTAATAGTGATGTCGACGATTTCATAGATTTTTTTTATATTACAGTAAAATTAAAATATTTATGTTTTTAAATGTTTTAAAATAAATATTAATATTTTAATAATCTTAATACGTAATAGCTCAAATATAGTAGAATTTTTCTAATATTACAATACTGCTCTGGTGTTAAGGCAAAGGGCGACTTCGAATTCCGCCAATCAGCACTCAATGTCTTCTCAATACTTCAGCGGAAAAAGGAAAACAGAGTGTGTTAACACTAGCTTCGTTCTGCCCGCCCTTCTAAGCGTAAGCGTAAGGCTAAAAAAATACATACAACTAATTTAAGTTCGTAAATCACATTTATATAACAATTATTAACACTAACAACAATATAAAATATTTTCCCAACAACTAATGATTTCCATCACTCCACCGTTGACTAGCCTCGCCTGAGCTAGCACGCCGCATTTGATGATAATCTCGGCGATTATTAATAAATCACGGCGGCTGTTCGCTTTTTCTGATGAAATTGTCTCGCCTACGTTCGTTCTACTATTAATATATTTTATCGCGAGTTAAACGTTCCTTTTGTTTCTGCCTCTATAAAATCAGTTTTATAGCGATTGTCGCGCTTTGATCCTCCGTTAATTTTATACGATATTGCTTACAATTTGCATTTCATTCACTCATTCATGCATACATACATTCGTTCTTAATTTTTATCGTCTGTGCGAATGAATTTGCAAGTCAATGTTGTTAGCGGGAAAAATATGAATAATATATGTGTTAAATATAAATACTCTTTTGTATAAACATGTTTATATTCTACAATGAATGTTATTGAATATAAAAGCAAAATTACACACATTATAAATATACCTAAATGAAAACTAAATGTCTGAATAAAAATAATAATAATATAACGCATACAAACTACGAAAATTATAACCATATTTTTATATTTTTATCGCACTGTTATCTATTAATTTTCACTTTCTTTACCTATCTATATAAAATGTTGCTATATAACGTAAACATAACCATAAACGATCAACACAGCTTTCGTTTTGCATATTTTTAATGTTCATTAATAAAAGTCCACGCGGTCGTAACCGCGATACGAGTTGATTAATCGAAATATGAGCAAAGGCGAATTAGCCAGATATACAGTACGGTCGACAAGTTGTGGCCGACATGAAGTAAGGTTTGCAAAGGAAATAATCAAAAGTAAGAAAATTTCTAAAATGAAACTGCGCAGCCGTCTGCAGCTAATTTTAGGGCGGTCACGATTTGTTGGCCGTACTGTACTCGAACAGCCTAATGATTATATATTTTTTTATTTTCATAATAATGGCCAGCATCTTTTAGAAAGACGTGCTTATAATATGTTATAAATAATGTTAAGTTTTTTTTTTAAATTTTTTTAAAATGAATATATTAAATACGTATTAATTATTTCTATATAATTCGTCAAGTCAAATCTTAAAATACTTAAGATATTAATTCAAAGGAATTTAAGGCTGTAAAATCACAATCGTTGGCCGATGACCTGTAATCTGAATTGTGAACGAAACTTAATTCGCGCCAAAAAGCATTGTTCGATATGCGCGTGTTTAATCGATTACGTTTAGGCATCGAATTCGACTCCACACTTAATTGACGTTTGAAAATTGACCCCTTTATAAGTCCATTCTTTTTTTGGAGCGACATTTTGTTTATAAAATTAATACTAAAATAAAATATAATGTAACATTTACTATTTGACATAAATATGTATTAATATTATAAATTAAATTAATACAGATTATATAAAGCGTAATTTACGACAAACATTTTGATGTTCTAGCACATTCTTAGAAATTAATTAGAAATATAATTCTGAGAAGATCGCGCAATAAAGTCTACGTTTTAAATCTAAAAGGGGGAGTGTGACCGCATTATAATAATAAAACTTGCTCCGACAATTCTTTCTTTACCAATTTGTATGAGGCTATTGTTGTCCGTCTGTCCATCCGCATCAAATACCCTCGTAAATCATATTCGTCGTAAATTCGATATGAGCTACAATGAAAGATCTGTTCGTATTTAAATTTTAAATTCGTGTGTGACATTTTTTTTTTAATAAAGCAAATGTCATTTGCGTGACATAGACACTGAAATATCTAGATTAGTTCTTTTAAAAGCAAAAGATGCTAATTTTTATTAATTATAGGTAACTATAAATTATTAAATAAAAAATATTAAATTAAACAATGTAATAGTAGATTTAGTGTTCCCAAGCTATGTTAACGGGGTGGTCCATTCTGTTACTGTTACCGAATTAGCAAGAATAAAGGGTGGTTCCCACTTTGGCAATTACAGCGTATAATATAGACGAATCACAAATTGCACACTAGCTATTGTTGTGCCGGCCCCACACATCACGCGTTGTTTACGCGGCGGGCACGTACGTCTTACTTTGTCGCAGCGACATCTGCTTGGTGCAATCTTAATTATACACCTTATTTTGTAAGGCGTAAAGGTCAAAGTAAATGCTCGCTTTCTAATAGTTTCTGTAGATTAAGAATTATTTTCAGCGTGTAAGTGTGGAAGCGACTTTAGAAAAGTCATTAATTGTAAATATGTTATTTAAATAATTAAATTTTGATTACTGTTTCATTTTATTTAACACGCACGTCTCTAGCGAAAAGTGGGGAACACTATTTTCCCTCTGGCTACCATGGCTGATCCTTAAACATGATCAATTGGCTATCTAATACAAACAAATACCTACGTGGCCACCAACACGTTTCTTCAAGAAATGTATATTGAAAAGAATATCTTAATTTCTTTATTTTAGGGTTCAAATATTCTAAAAATCACTACCTGCCCTAAAACTGATAATACCTTTGTAATCTCTCTGACGCCATGGAGGTTTAACCAGCTAATTGTTTTGAAATGTGTTTTTTCTTGTCATATTATCAGGTAAATATTTTATTATAGGTACTTGTCTACCTGAATTGGAGATAGCACAGCTAATATCTCTTTCTCTCCGTTCTGTGGAACAATCCAGAATTAGTCATAAGCTCATAAGGTATTGGCGAGGAATGTTGCCTTTGTTTTGATTTATTTGATAAGGAACTGTTGTAGTCAAATATTTATACAGTCATTCATAGTTTCACGATAATAGGCTTTTATCTAAGTATTATTTTTATTAGAGTATCTATATCTATATTTAATGTTTTTGTATGAAACCTATTCACTGGAAAAATTAAACCTGTGTATTAATTAAATATATATTATCAGTTTCACGCTGTATCCCGCACACAGTAGTTCTCCACTTTACGCCGAATTCCTCGTCGCGTGTTGAGTGTCAGACGCCCAACATTTTTCTTGATGCCAGAGCGAAGAAATGAAAATATTCATAAATATTTCACTCTTTCGAGTGATAATCGAATCTACAATCGTCGCGTTACAGTCACCCTCTAGAGCCCCTGCGCCATGACGGCCTCTAAATTAAATTTATATAAAAAAAGACCTATTTTTCACAATGTAACCAATATGGTGACAATTCTTAAAAGTATAAATATAAATATTATTAGAAATATTCGTACTCGTGGGTAATAAACGACCGTATTACCCTCCGTACGAGGCAGAAAGTGCAGACCAACAAAGGACTATTCTGGAAATGTCAACACGTTAAACGCACGAGGAAACAGGATTAAGTTTTTAGTTTGCAACAATGTTGATAGTTACTGTGGATTGAGACGGTTAAATTTACTTATATTTTTTTGTGGAAATTATTGTTTTATTTTAACTGTTAGTTAAGTTGGTAATAAGTTTTATATATGTCTAACAATTGTTCTGACCGTTGTGGGGTAGTACTGTAACACTCAATGTCTCAGAAATTGGGCATGAAATGGGGAAAAAAGGAGTGTGTTTACACTAGGTTTCGTCTGTCAAATCTGCTGTGGGGGAAAATATTTGAAACTGCATTTTTTTTTAAATTTTCATGTATTAGAGTCAAATTGCCCTTTTTTTTAACATTTGCTCGTATATTTTAATATAATGCATATTTCAACAACGTTATATATCTAATGGTTAAAACAATAGCCCTAATAAGCTGTAGTATACTCGTGTCGCAATTTATGGTTGCTAGATGGCATTTCTTGGAACCTTAACTCCTTCCAGCATCACGATCTTACACTGTATCTGAGATCTTATACTTATCTCGTTCGTACCTTTAAGATTTCACATATTATTTTTTTGCCTTAAATAACTATACTAATATTAGAAAGCTGGAGTTTTTGTTCATTTGAACGCGCTTATCTCAAGGACTACTGGTTCGAATTAAAATTTTATTTTGTTTTTAATACCTAATCTAATTATCGAAGAAAACTACAGGCTACCACCAATTATGTCACCAATAAAAAATGTAAAAAAAGCTAGTTTCTGTTGCGTATTACGCACTTTTAGCCCTGTAGGTATTTATAAATCGCTCTCAAGACTGCTTTTAAAATCGATCTTAAGACTCAATTGACCGTGTGAACAAATTCGCATGTAAAAACTACTTAGTAATTGACACATCGATATCGCAACCACACCTAGGTACCCGCCAGACCGCGTTTCGCGGAAGCACTGGATACCTAGTAGGTACCTCCGCAGCGTCACGGCGTACACCATTGCTATGTAATTTATTGGTTATTTCAACGTAATTGCACCTTACACCGCCTGGCCTCCATGTTTCGAGCAAGTCCTTATTCGCTTTGCATATTTATCTCTAATATTAGGGTTTTAATAGAAATGTTTACTAGCGAAGCCGGAGGCTTTTCAATGTAAGAAGTGTTCTGAGAGGGAACCATTTGAAATCAGTTATGCATTCGCCTATAAGGCATGTTTTTTTTTTGCAATTCATGTTTCGCGTGGTATTTGTGGCTAGATATTTATATAAATA
>DWNA01003452.1:0-10057 GCA_018249835.1 Heliconius besckei
TGCTTAAACTCCACTAATCAGTTATTATCTATACAACTTAAATATCACTTGAGCCTCTTACAATAATGACAACAAAAATCTGGTTATTTACTAAAAATGTGCGTTTCGGTTGTACAGACAATGTTTTCAAGCGAAACTTCTATAGTATTAAGATAAAAAAGTTGTGGTAACTGCCTAAAGCTAGTACTATAAAGAGGACATTTCTGGGGCCACGAATAGGATCAAAGGTTTGGTGTCCAATCTGAGATTAAAATACCCTAAGTACGGTTTTTTGTATACCTAGTCCTTAAGCTTAAATATAAAATTGTGATTGAATAAAAGTAGTTTTTATGTATTGCTGGACAGAGGGACACCCGACGACATGTAAACTTCTGGGACAGCACTGGACTCTTAGCCACTTTTCAATATTTAGTTATATTAAATGTTTACTAAATCATTTGTTAACCACTTTCCTCGTTTTCATCTATATTATTGTTTTAACACTTATATTAAGCGGACTTGCGAAGTTTATACAAAAAATTATTGAAAAATTTCAAAATTACTCTATATACGATTTACAAAGCTTAAATTGTGATTAAAACAGGAAAATGTTTCAATTTTCTTGTACATTTTGGGAATTTGTATCACTCGCGATGTATAATTATGTTATGTGGCAAAGTCTTAAGGGGTTGTGACGTAAATCGGAGTTTGGATCACAAGGTTTGGGGTTACATGGGGGTTTTGGGGGTTAAGTAAACGTGTATTACAGTAATCCGACAGTCGCGGAGTCAGTGAAGAGCGAGCGCGTCCGCCGCACGCCGTCACACTACTATGACTGAATTGTATTTTGATCGTTAGACAGATGTATGGAATAGTAAATGTGTATAGATTTTAAATGTGTGTACATTTTGAGTAGTTTCTTTGATGTTGTTAAAAACTATTTTTTAAGTGCAACATTTAAACTTTTCCGAAGTTGGTATATTTCTCTTAATGTCTATTTGTCTGTTTCTTTATTCATATATTCGGGACTACTGGACAGAATTTAATGACATTTTTTGTTGTATTAAACCTGGGAAGGATATAACATAACATTGGTTTTGAAAAGTAAAACATCTTATTAAGAATTATAATAGTCCAACTAAAAGTGTAAGAAATAGGTAAAAGCCGCCTTAACAAAAGCGGTTCACCGTAGATTATGATTGAATGATTATAGATATTATTTTTTTTAGCTTCACACTGCATCCCGCCATGGAAACTATAATGAGCAGAGAACCTAGAGTTGAGACGCTCTATTCCTTACTTTCCGCGCCTAAAGATGTAAAAAATCATATAGGTATATGTAATATTACACATATGTTTGAAGCCCATAAAACTATGAGCATTCGTAATAAGCGGAAATGCGCTCAAAATATACTGTAGTTAACCTTCGCAATTATCATTATTTGGCAGAGTAAACTAGTAATTACATAAAATAATAATATCCATATGTTTTCGCACTGTCTACCCTACCGTATCCGTAGTTAATAAAAAGTTAAAAATATAAAAAAATAACCTATAAACTACCGTTTTTAAAGAATTGGTAAAAAAATAATTATAAATTACTTTTCATAAAAAAAATATAATTTTAAGAGCCATAGTGGAGCAGTGAAACATGTAATATTGTAAACGCAATTATTGTGATAGTTAATCATATAGGTTTTGGTTTTTTTTAGAAGATAAAAGTGCTTCTGCGCGTCATGGTATGAAAAAATACACAACTCTCTCACTTCACTTCTATAATAAAATATATTATTTATAAGAACTAAAATATAACATGAGCCTTAACTGGCAACCCCACAAAATATAGTAATATTTTGTGGGGATTGTTTCGCTTTAGTAAAAGCGAAACAATACTTATAATTATAATTCACAGATATTATTTATGACTGTTATTAATACTAAACACTTGTAAAGGGAAGTTCTACAGAGCTTATCAAACTTACTTCTTTTCAGCTTCACGCTGTATACCACACATATCATGGTAGGTAGAGGGAACCTCGGAACCTAGTGTATTGTAACTTACTTTTTTGTGCAGTCGTACAGCGTTTGACTGTAAACTACTTACTAAAAAATCTCACTTAATGTAATATAGGGTTGAAATTAAATATATATTGCTATCTATACATACTACTTAAAAGAGATTCACAATACTTTATTCTAATTTAATATACCTACTACATTCTATATTACTTATTGTATAGTACGGTCGACGAGTGGCCATCCTGAAATTAGATTTTTTGAACATTCGTGTTCCAGTGACCTACACTAGGGAAAAAAAATAGAAGAAAAAGAAAAAAGAAAGAAAGCCAACTCCAGAGCGCCCACGACTAGTCAACCACATTATACTACATTGATTATTATCTAAAATTATTAATATATAGCTGGAAGAATTTTATATAAACTACTGTAAAGGTAATGTAAAATTATATGGATAAGAGAATTTATGTAATTTCTCAATATTAGTGACTAGTGACCCATTCCTCCCCATGTACAGTAGCTCTCTGCATTTTGTTAGTTCTGTACTGACGGCGCTGACAGCTTCCTCCATTTTGATTTTTGATGTTTTACTGAAATATCATTATTATATTATTTTTTTAAATGTAACTTTAATTTTCTCAATAAATATTGAAAAAAGAATTGATTTTCTATTGATAGGATATAGTCAGATTGTGTTGGACATTTTAGTATTTAGTATTAATTATTGGGTCAAATAAGGCGCACAAAACCAAATAATATAAAATAATAATTATAAATAAATATTATATAAACTAATTAAAGACATAAAAGTGCTGGTAAATTTACTTACCTACTGGCACCCACTTCAGCAATACTCATTTTTTTGACTGCAAAAAATGTATAATTATTTACATTGAAAGAAGCATTATATCCAAGCAGCTGTATTTTCAAATACTTTTATATATTTTTGTAGTCTACGTGAAATGATAAATATAGACAAAGTATATTTATCATTTATAACATTTTAAAGTGTTCTTGCTAAATGATAATTCTAAGCAATTTCCATTGTGTAGTTTATAATGAAAAAGTGTGTAAGTTTATAAAAATCTCCCTACAGAGATTTTAGCTTACATAAATTGTGAGCGCATGTACAAGAATTTCAACATAGCACGATGAGAACGTATGGTGTAGTGATCAGAGCGATTGAATTTCCAATAGACGCGGATTAAAATCCTGCTACGTTAATAAATTTATATGATTTCCCAAAAAATATATATATGATTATTAGCTAAAGAATCGTTCTATTTTACATAATTGAATTATATTTATTGTCCTATTATCATTCTAACTACATATATTATATTTCCTAAAACTACTAAATGAATACTTATAATACTTATATAGCAGTTTCATCATGTTATTGACAATATCATACTAGTATTTTTGTATGATTTTACCAAAAGCAGTGCTTTGTTCCGAACAAAACAAAATAATTTAAATTCTATCTATATACTTGGATGATTTTATTAACTATCAACATTGTATAACATATGGTTAAAAAAAATCCAAAAAAAGTATTTCAAATATTTTCTTTAGTCTAAAAAATATATAAGCGTACAC
Organism: Heliconius besckei; assembly: GCA_018249835.1. Classification (NCBI taxonomy): domain Eukaryota; kingdom Metazoa; phylum Arthropoda; class Insecta; order Lepidoptera; family Nymphalidae; genus Heliconius; species Heliconius besckei. The sequence goes on from DWNA01003452.1 coordinate 3,595, forward strand.
ATATAAAAAAAGAAATATTTTCTCACCAATACCTTCATTAACAGGTAATTCCCCTTCACTCAGCGAGCCATAGTCAGTCGTAGTTATAGTAGAGTTACTGAACGCCAATCTTTCTTCACCCGGCGATATATAATCTATGGGACTTTTATCTGAAAATGGTTTAAGAATCAAATTAATAATTACTATTACATATATGTTTAGAGTTATTGATGCCAGTCGTGTTGCAGAGGCACAAGTGAATGAATACAATCGCGACAGGTTGTGGGTTCAATTCCCACTCGAGGTAATGAAATATTTCATATTTTCCTTGACGACCGCCACTTAACACGCAATACAATGGAAAGTGTAGAACAGAGTGTCTTAATGAGAAACAATGTGTCTTAACACTAGGTTCCCAGGTGCTCTCTGCCTACCTTTCTATATACAGGATATAATGTGAAGCTAAAAACAATGTTTTTGCTTGTTATTTTTTTGTAAAAAAAATTAAACGTAAAAAAATAAAACTTTAAAAATTATGAAAACATTAAACAAAAATATACATAAAATTAAATATATACATTATTACCATTAGTGATATCAGTCAAAGATGATATTTCGCAGTCAGTATTGTCAGATATATCAGTAAATATGGAATTGCGTAAACGAGTAGGAGATGATGTAGCTAGTGGCTTCTGTTTGGATTTAGTATCTGAAAAATATGATTATTATATTTAGCTTCACGTTGTATCTCACATATGTATAGCGAGGTAGGCAGAGGGAACCTAGTGTTATGACCCTCCGTTTCGCGAAACTTCACAACAATACCATAAAAATCACAAAGCCATAACTAATAAAGCCACACCATTGTGCCACCAGGCCGCTATGGTTATTATTATTTAAGAGTAGGAGATAGATTTCATTAACACTAGGTTCAATCTGCCTACATTGCTATATGAGATTGCATTGTAAACCAAAATAAAGTAAAAACTTGGAAAGTTCGTCGATACGTACTTTTTTGTTTCACATATAAATGTTGACAAAAAACTTTTAAATATTTTATTACTTATTTCTAAATTTACCGTTAATTGTATAAAATAATTATATTTAAAGTACTTACCAATATCAAAAGCTTTTATATTAGCATCAACATTTTTTACCCTACTTTTCTTTGATTTCTTTTTTTCTATAACAAAAGTATTATGTCCTGAACTATTATCTATATATTCATTTGTATCTTTTATTTTATCATTTGTTTCATCTGCAAATGTGTCTTTAGTTTCATGATAATTTTTTTTTGAATCTATAGCATCTTTGTTTTTATTGTCTTTATTTATATTATGTGATTCATTTTTACTAAAATTAGGTTTTAGTATATTACTTTCAACTTCATTTTTGGTTCTTTCTGGTATTTTCTTATATTTAAGAAAGTTTATTTCGGCATTATTGATATTATAGTCATCGTTTTCAATAATAATGACACTTTCATCTGTGTTTTCTATAATATAATTTTTATGTGTTGCATTTAATTTTCCTTTTTTAGCCTTAACATTATTAATATTTTCATTCAAATTAGTGATATGCGACGGTTTAATAGGTAAAGGTATTTTCGATTCATTTTTAGATAAATCTTGTTCATTTAAATTGTTTCTGGGTGTCATTAGGTCTTCTGTTGAAACATGTGAAGAAGAAATCCTTAAAAATAACAAAAAATATTAATATACTACATATTTGAAATATAAATGCTAACTGTGGATTTAAATTTTACACATAAGAAGTAACGATAATTCTTATAGCTAACACAAATGAATCTTTTTAATCAAAAATCTACATATTCCTCTTTAAGAAATATTACGTAACAACCATCAAAGAAAATCATTATTAATAAAAAAATAATTCAAATTCCAATTCAAAATATTCTTTATTCCAATATACTATAAAAGCACTTTTGAATCGTTGAATGTACATGTCAACAAAAAAGCTACCACCGTGTCGGAAGGCAGTTCCGCTGAGAAGAGCCGGCAAGAAACTCAAGAGTTGCTCTTTTCAAAGTGGTATATTTTACTATTACATTAGCTGGCAGCTATCCTGCCTGACAATTAAAAAATACTTACATTTTTGATTTATTTAAACATTTCAAACCAGTATTTAAATCACTACTGTATTTACTCTCTTGTAGTGTATGCTCAAATATTTTTTCATGGTCGTCTGTACTTTGTTTTTGTGCTTCCTACGACAAAACAATATATTATTTATATTATAATAAAATTAAATCGTAAATTTATTTAAATTATATTAAAATTAATTTAATAAATTATTTGTACGAATATATCGTAAATTTATTTAAATTATAGTAAAATAAATAGAATTTTTGCCCCCTTGTTTATACTCTATATATGTATTATTATAGAGCTTGAGCTTAATTTATTTACGTTTATATTTTCATTTCTTCGCTCTGGAGTCGAGGTAAAACGCGGCGTTGAGTTCTGCCACTCAATACGCAATGCCTTCAGAATTCGGCAGAAAGTGGGGAACGGAGTGTCTTAACACTAGGTTCTGTTATTTGTTTTAACACCCTCTGCCTACCCTGTTGTGTCCGGGATACAGCGTGAAGACGATTTTTGATTTTTTTTTAAAAGAGTTTGCTTGGTTGAACACGCTAATTTCAGGACCTACTTTTCATACCTGCGATCACTTAACATGTGTTCGTCTAAAATATAGCTCTGAATTGTGTAATTTCCATATGACCACGCGGGCGAATATTAAAGTGAGTTCTTAATAGAACTAAAAAAGAGTGAAATCTTATCTATAGTTTAGTTAGGTTTAGACCAGAGTAAAAATAGCTATTGTTATAAAAACACAATTTTAAAAATATATTTCTTTAATAACGAAATAGCTGTACCAATACATACTAAAGAACGCTTTATGTTGTCTAATTGAGCTTGAAGACTTGCAATGTGTTGTGTGACATCTTCCGTTTCTTCTTCTTGTTCACTATTTCTAGACGACTCCTGGGGAAAACATACTAATAATCTTATCTGCGTTAGGTTCTGCCATACAAAATATAACATGTCTTAAGCGCATCGTTTTCTCATGTATATAATATGTTATAATACTTTTTTACCTTCTTATTACTTTCTTGACTCTTATTAGTATCAGTGTACCCAGAATCTTCTGAAGCTATATTCGACATCGTTTTATCTTCCACGCTTGTTATATTGTTAGGAACTAATAACTGAAATGTTATATTCAGTGTTATATTCATTGTTGTTGGTAAAAGGGATGTATACAAAGTTGTTATAAAATTTAAAGTAAATTTCATTTTTAACACTGATTAGATAAAATCTGATGCATAATTTTGACATTAAATTAGGATATTTGTTATATTTTTTAAAACAAAAAAAGTAAAAAAAAATATTTTTTTACACTTACAACACTTTTCTTCATATGAACTTCTAAAGCCCTGGTTATTTGCTCTGAAATATCGCTTGCCTTTATTTGTGTTTCTAATTCTGACACTTTAGATTTTTCTATTAATAAATCAGCATTGAGATTATCTGTGGTACAAAAATATTTTATTACTGAATAAACTTGTATCTTGATCAAGAAACATACATTAAATTTAATTATGTATATTTTTTATTTTATTTATATAAATAGTTCAGTTATTAGTTTTTCCGATAGTTTGAGGACCCTGGATCTCAAACATAACTAATGATAGTTAGTTGTTGGTTCAAAACTAAGGCCCATATTTATAAGTCACTCTCAATCTGAGATTGATTTTGTCTGGGATGGAACATTTGTTTTCATTCATAGATATAATTTATTGTAAATTTAATTGTACAGAAGATGGTCTAGAACAGTATATTAGATTATTTGAAAGAACAACTTTTGGTTAAGCATCAAAACTGTTTAAAATCATTCACACTGTATTCCGTACATAGTAGGGTAGGTAGAGGGTACCCAAGAATATGGAAATATTTGTTTTTATTAACTCACCACATCGAGATTCACTATTCCTTAATTCTTGCAATAGTTCAATACACTCTTTCTCCTTCTCTTTAAATTTTTCCAAAATGCTAATACATTCTGCACGAAGACGAATATTTTCTTTATGTACAATGTTTACTTGAGTTTCCATTTCTTTTACTTTTTCCATATTCTCCATTTGTGATTTAGCTAATATCTAGAAATAACACTTTTTTTTTATATTTCACACATTATATCAATTAATTATTATTTAATTACATGTAGATTTTTTATTTGTTATGCCATACCTCTAATTTAAAAATCTTCTGTTTCAATTCATCTATTGTCTTACGACATTTATTCTCCTCACAAAAATCTTGGATATAAGATGGAGACCTTTAATAAAAGAAATTTTTAAATGTTAACCAAAAATATATTAAATAATTTGTCTCAAATTTTGTAACTAATAATTCTCTAATCACTATATTATATCAAAACTTCAATTCATGTTAAAAGTGTAAACATAACATTGCCAAAATATTCTAATATTAGGCCTAGCAGCTCAAGATTTTTGCTGCATATCAGGAAACATTTTTTTTCTACCTTACTTCTTCAAAACTGCCAAATTTTCTAGACATGAACAAAGCAGGGAAATGAAAATAATTTAATCATAAGAGTTTTCCTAAATGGACATCATTTTCAGTCAACACTGTTCCACTGCTCCCCAACAGGCTCATATTTTATATACATAGGGAAATTACTATTAACACAAAAACTTACATATCAACCTGCGTTGAAATAGTATGCATTATTTTAATAGTCTGCACTTTCTCTCTGTAAAATAAATATTTTTTCTGTATATTTTTATGTAAATTATATAAAAAAATATATTTTTTATCTCTCTTCAGTTGAATTTAAAACTATGTGGAACTATTTTATTTAATTTATACCAAGGCATAGAAGAAAGTTAACAAGTATACTTATATATATTTTTAAGTATAGCAGAGTGGACAGAGAGCACTTAGTGTCTATACATCGCAGTGGCAGAACTCAATACCACCAACAAAAAACTTCCCCCAAGTAGCATACAAACTCACTGTGTTATAAAAAATACAATGACAAAATATGTTAATTAAAAAAATAAGCGACAATTAAATTTACAACCATAACAATACATACCTATTAAAATTTTGGAAAGATTTTTGTGTCACATAAAGATTGCTTTCACTCCTTTTAGTACTTAGTGCACTTGTTGATATATTTCTGTAAATAATAAATTAGGACTATTAATTTAAGATTATACCACAAATATCATTTGTTTATCATTTTTTTTATTAAATAAATGTTAACTTTATTACATTTTTTATTTTCAGTATTGTAAATGGAGAACTTGGTAAAGCTTCATTTAATATTTAACTGAATGAACTGAATTTTATGTTGAAACTGCTGAAATTATTACAAAAATATAAAAACATGACTTACTCATCTATCAATCATAAATAAAAAAATATTAACAAATTGTAATGCGTACTTAAGTAATGAAGTTGAAGAAAAACATTTTGAGCAGTATGAAGCAGATTGTGAGCCGCGTCTCAAGAACTGTTTAGCTGAACAAAGTCTCATAGTTAAAATTTTAATTCTATCAGAGAGTCTCTCATTAGCTCTTTGTATATCGGTCAATCTAGAAACATGGAAATTTTATATAAAAATAGTTTCTACCTAAGCTGCACCACAAAACAAAATAAAAATAACTAAGAGTTATTTATATCACATGACCAGATTGGGCATCAAACTCCCAACCAACAGTGAGACACTGTTTCACTATATCATGATAGCCTCTACAGACAAATAAAAAATCATCAAACATTCATATGTATATTTATTTAATCATTTTGTATTATTTACACAATTCCTATAAATTATTTTTTATTTGTTATAAAATGTTTATGATGGCGATTGTTAGACAAGGTCTTCATGAAATAGAAGTGTATTTTTTCAAATTAATTTAATATTTATGAACTTACGATTCTTTTTGATCATTTATTATAACCCTGCTACTATTACAGCAGTCTTTGTTACCAAAAACAACTTTTTGACCAGCTTTTCGTTTAAGTTTAGTATTTAAAACTTTAATTTCTTCTAATTGTTTATTTATAGTTTTCTTCTGTTGATTATTACTATCTAATAGTACAAAGTAAAGATTTTCCAACTCTTCCTTACTGAGCTTTGATGGACATAGTCTATATAAATCTAAAAAAAGATATTATTATATTTTAAATTCGCGAAGAAACTTAATAAGAAAGTTTCAGGTATATATTAAAATGACTTACCCTTTTCTGATTTGATTTTGTGGCTTTGACAAACATTATACGGGACTTTGTCATTACTATCATTCATGATAAAATTACTTATGTAAAATAAGTATCCTAAATGGAGATTTTCTTTTCCAACGAAATAAAAACATTCGGTCAACATCCAATTCACATATCTAATTGGTTTTTTACTTCTAACTGGTAAC
>DWNA01003453.1:0-10055 GCA_018249835.1 Heliconius besckei
GTATACAGTCACACACAGAAGAACGTTCTAAATGTATGGACTTCTAAGCTTTAATTTCCCTTTTCTTTACCTTTCCTCTTCTTTCGAATTCGAAAACTTACGAATTGAGTAGCGGAACTAAACGCCGCGATTTGTCTTGCTAGTATTATAGATTTACTTTGTAAAGCTATTCCCTAATTATCTTAAGCCGATCGTCTAAGTATTTAATCTAAAACGTCTAGCGGCTTTGTATACAGAATTCTCCAATTGCAACGCAGACACCATTATAACTTTATGCAAGTACGACAAGTGATGAAGCGACAGCAATCACATTTCTATATAAGATATTTTTTTACTTCTTTTTTTTAGCATTACATTCCCTGTCGTCGTGGCGCGGCGGCACAGAGTGTGATTGTAAACGCGACAGCTGTGGTTTGATTCCCACTCGGGAAAAAAATAATTTTTTAACTTTTTATTGTAACAAGACAGCATAAATTAGGCAGAAACTGGGGAACAGAGTGTCTTTAATCTTAGCATATGTTTCCCTCTGCCCACACTGCTGTTTGCCGGAAAGAACATCGTGAACAGCTTAAAAAAATATCATTTGATACGTTTTTCTAAATAAAAATAGCTTCAGAGAAAATAGAGCATTCCCCCAAGTGGGAATCTGACCCATAACCGTCCTGTTTATATTCAGGCTCCACACCTTTTTTTAGAGCTTAGTAAACAAATACAACGTTCTTTCAAATCCTCTAAAGTGAACATTTTTTTGTTGACAGTACATTTCCACCGAGCTTACTAGATAGAGGATAGCACCCTCGTCATATTGTTACCAGTACTTTAACACATATTCAAGCAATTAAATTTAACTCGTAATCCTTTCTAATAAGATTTAAAATCCTTTAAAAGATATTTGAGAAGTTCTTACAGAAGGCTTTATTAACACAATTCATTTTAGATCTTGAGGCTTAATAGATAAGAGTGATTTTAATTTTTCCATCAAAATACTTTACTTAAGTAACTTAGCTCTGAAGCTTTCGAGATTAAGACCTAGGTTGTGTTCGGGGCTTCTCAACCTGTATGTAAATAATGTAAAGTAAGGAAGGTGCATATAGCAGAGTATGCAGACGGAACTTGTGCTGAAAGTGCCGAAACACTCTGTTTCTCACTACTGAAAATGTCTGATAGACAGCGCACCGAACGCTACGAAACTTGTGAAGATAAAAGCAATGTAAGATTAATAACTATAAACCAAAGCAAATAGGATAAAAATTATAGATAAAAGAGAGAGACGACTCATTGACTTTAATTGTCGTTTCTCTTATTTACAGGTAATAATAAATATATATATATATATATATATATATTATTTTTTACAAATTTAGTTAATTTATTCGAATCAGTCAACCCTGATATAAATCACATTATATATATGTATATAATTATAAATATAATAAGTATATTTAGGGCGTGGGACTACGACCTTTGGACGGATTGAAACTACGACCCTTCCGTTCACAAACACTTTTGTTATCTTAATGACCCCGAGTGGTGCGGTATCAACAGCCCACTGTTTAGTTACACTGGTTTTGATATATTATTTATGTTTGTATGTATATTATTAGAATGTTAGTTTGTTTTTTAGTTCGGATTTACACAAAGACACAAATAAAACCTAGTGCCAAGGCATTCCGTCTACGACAATTGAGTAGCAGAGTAGGAAATTTAAGTAATTTATTGGAGGATTGAACCTACAACCATCGCTTCTGCAGTTAGATGTTGTCCCACTAAGCCACGATGTGATGGCAACTATTTAGTCATTTAGAAGCTGGATTCACTTTGTTTTCTAATTTCTATTTCTATTTTTAATATAAAAATAAAGTATCCGTCACATAAATTTAAATATTGAATTAATTTGATTTCTTTTATTTTCAGGTAAGTTACCACTACTCAATGCGAATAAAAGGGCAATGGACATAAGTTGGTAAGAACTTATATTTTTATTTGATTGCGTAAAATAATTTCTAAAGAAAACGTATTTCTAAACTCTATGCAGTGCGTGTTTAATATTTTTATACATTATTTGTTTTATAATTTTTAATATGAATAATTTTAAAGAAAATTACTATATTGAATAGCCATTTTAAAAAAAGTTAATATTTTGCCCACATTGGTTTTAATGAAAAATAAATATAAAACGATGGCAAGATTAAGAAAAAAAATAGCTTATATCGGTCGGAGTTAGACAAAAAACGACTAAGCATTCAAAAGAGAACCAAACAGACTGGAGGGAAGGTCACGTAAAAAGCAAGAGGACATCCCGAAGGGCATGTATGTGGTTGATGATAATGAATGAGGCGAAAGAGGTATGCAGAGAGCGTAGTGTTCAGAGAACGGAACATTTCTCTGTGGCTCACTCACTAGAAACAAAATATTCTAAGTATAATAGACATGGTTACCAGTAGGTACCTACTACCTATACATTTTTGGTTAAGTTACCAATGAAATTGTAAAAAATGAGCTTTATAGGTTATCTGGAGTAATCTCCGGTAATCCCAGCTTAGATCTCGGGCGATACTCAAACAGACTGTTATCGGCCTTCCATCGCCAGAAATTGGTTGATTTTACGGTACTCCGAATATATTCCTATTACGTTCATTTTATTGAACGGTCCCCCTCCTCCATAATAGTGTATTATTTTCTTTAAATATTTTTATAGAGGTCGTCGTGGTGAACTGGATCAAAGTTTAAGTGTGAATTCGGTGCAATTTTTAAAATCTTTTCATTTGAAAAAGCCCTTCATGAATTGTGAATTGAAATAATAAGTTAAGAAGAAACTACTGTTTACTCTTTGTTCAATTTAGTAGTTCTAATAGGTACTCGAATTAAGACACTCGGATGTCTGCTTTCGGCTCGAATTTGAGGTACGCCGCGCTTGTACGGTAGGTAAGTAATCACATCTCTTTAAATGAACTCATATAAAAGGCACTCAATAGAAACTAGGACGTTTCTATACCATGTTACTAGTGCTATTTATGGTTTTAGAATTTAAATACATAAACGAAGTCAAACATCTCTTTTTTTGTTCCTCCTCCCATTAGTATTGACTTCTCCATATTATATGTTCTTGTAACTTTTAGCGCATTTGTCAATTTAATCGTAGACAAGACCTACATTCAATACCGAGCAAATCTCTCGTAAGCCGGCTCAGGGCGAGCTCCAATGTTGAAACCGACAGATGACCGCTTGTTAACGGCGTTTCATGAATTCAGAAATTTGTTCAATAGAATTGTTACATTTATTTTAGTTTTTAAATTGTCAATGATAATTGATAGTTAGTGATTTTAGTTTTGTTATTTATTATCAAATTAATATGTCCAATCTATTGATGAGGCAGCAGTGGACACTGAATGGATCTCTGGTAAGAAGCCAAAGCGTGGGGTTCATTTTCGTCACTGTTTCGAAAATTGACGGAATGAGAGAATACCAAGTTCTTAACACTTGGTTCCCTTAGGTTACCAAGCGGAATATTTATATAGCTAAAAAAAGAAACAACTTACTAAAAAATAAAATCACCAGGTTCATTTTAAAATACATATCCATTTAAAATATAATAATTTTAAATAAAATTAAAGTGTATGTGATGATTTTGAAATAACCATGTTTTAAAGTTATTTACACAATTCTTAAACACAAACATACAAGTTTAAAATTTTTGTCTGTCTGTCAGCAGCATATAGATTCGTTTTTATCCTGGAATACCCGCGCATTCGATTTACGGGATTTACGCGAGGAAACGCGTTTGTTTATATACGATGTCGTATATATATTATATACGACAAATTTTGCGAGCAAAATCAAATAAAAGAGATAATATTCCGTGACTAATAGTACTTAAGTAATGTTAAATTAAAAAAGAAGCGGGCGAAGTCGTACGAGGGATGCTAGTATTCAATAAAATCTCAAAATAACATAATATTTGTTGGAAATGGAATATCGGTTCTATTGATTGCGGCCTCAGGTGACCAGCGCGTCGGTCTGGCAGATTCTCTCTAACGAATTGGCTAGGGAAGTCTACGGGAATGTCTATTGTCTGTTAGGCAAATAATCTACATTCAAGTCTAGACTGAAATATGCGCTGAATTTTATTATACTGAAATGTATACTATATTATGTTAATGGAAATTACTATATTTTGCTTTTTGTGTTTTACTGTTTATTATTATATAGATTTGTATAAAAAAAATATATTTAAGATAATAAAATTTGGAAAAATGTTTTATATTTTATCGTTTCTTTGGACATTTTAAAATCTGTATATTTTATTTATTAATACAATATTTTCCCTTATTCCAAAACTTTGATTGTCCTCCTAGCCCGTTCCACCAATCAATTTCTGATACCTACCACTAATCTCTGGAGGCGTCCATTCATATAATTTAGCAATTTGCATGAATAAATCCAGCGCCAAACAAATCGCGTTTGAATGTAAAGAGGACAGATAACAACAACAATTTCCAAAGTTTCCAAGTGAAATGGAGTTTCGTCACAAGTTCCAGTCCGCCGAGATCGCCCCGTAAATTGACAAGATTAGAATCTTGCTACGTTAAAATTCACCCGGAGACCTGTTGATTTCAACAGTTTTATTTACTATTATCGATAACTGTCTTTTCTTAGTTAGTAGGTACAATAAAATGGCGTAATAAAACTTTAAATAAAAATATTGTTTTTTCAGTTAGGCCTCTATTGTTTTGACTTGACCTTTGACTTTTCAATCGTTAGATATTGCAAGTTATTACATCAAATATCACTAGTGTCAGTCCTACATCACTTCACTGGTTCGAAACTCAATAGTTACTCTTTTCTAAAATACATTAGAAAAATAAAACTCATTTTACTGAAGTGACTGACTGACACAGACAAAGCCCTGCCTAGGCTATTGCCTATTGGGCACTGGAAGTTTAAATTTGGCATGTATATTCCTTTGGGATTTAAAGGAGCACTAACAGGAGAGTTCATGTCTCGACGGGAACGGGGAAATTTTTACATTTTATAGTTCAGTGTTAGTGTAGTCGCTGTCTCTAAATTAGACGAGAATAATATTAGTTTATGGTAATTTTATACAATTTAGTGCGTATTGATTTACTTGACAATCTGTACAAAATTCTGGAAGTCTAAAATCTAGCAGTGTCATGTTCTTTTACTGCGTATAAGTAAAATTCTTGAGGCCATTGTGGTACAATAGGACAGCTTTTGACTGTAAACGCGATGGCTGTGCGTTACATTTTCCTACGTCGTTGAGTTACACCGGTCATCAGCAGGACAATGTGTTGTTGTTTTAACATAAGTTCTTTATGTCTGAAAATATATAAAGTATATTCAATGAAGCTTACCAAATAAGTTAATATATCCATGAAATTAACCATTAACCATAAAAGATATCGCAAGTTAAGTAGTCGGTCGTAAAGTGATGTAATTATGGCGATAAAATGATCATCAAATGAAGCTCTCCACAATGAGTACTTTCGTAAACCCGCCGCAATGGGGTCCAAAGTGAAGAGAGTTTCACATTCTAACCCGCATAAACCAAGGTAGGGAGAGAACATACGCTAATTGACAGTGACGTCCACGAGTTTAAATGGTAATAACTAAGAGGCTTGGCGCATCTTTTATTTTTTTATATTTAGCTTTTTTTAGTTGACCTAATTCAAAAGTCCATGTATAAAAATCTTTTATTTGATCGTAGCTGATATTAATAAGCAATTCATTTTTGCTCGTAGAGAGATAAAAAATAGTACAAGGACTACCTTTAGACTTGGACCATCCAAAAAACATAAAATGGTGTATTATATTCTCTTGTCCTCAGGGAAGGTCCTTTCCGTGAGGCATTTGGAAAACCTTTCAAAGCGAAAAATTTCAGTACTTTCAAAATGTTTCAGTACATTAAATAAAAATTCAACAATTTAGAGAGGTTTCAATTTTACTTTAAAGTTTCATTTTTAATGGAGAATATTATTCGATGGAAGGACATTGCATTTTTCCAAGCCAAACCAAGGCTTTTTGAAAATATCTATTGTTTTATTTATTCATGTTATTTTGTAGCATTTAGCATATATTTAATAGTAAGATTATCCTACATAGCAGTGCAGGCAAAAAAAAACATAGTCTCTAACTCTCCGGTCTCCACTTTCCGTCCAATTTTCGAGCCATTGCATGTTGAGCGGCGGACCTCTACACTACGTTTGTTCTTTTTCATTTTCATTTCATACCTAACTGGGAACCGAACATGCAATCGCCGCTTTTACAGTCAGACACTCTGCCGCTGCGCTATTACGGTTTCAGTACTAAATAACATTTAAACAGCCTTTATAAATAAATGTACAAATTAAATAGATTTTCGAAAACATTTTTCTCGAAGGTGAAGTAATTGCTTCATGAAAATTGGCCATTATGTTGAAAATTCTTATCATAATATTTTTTAAATTTTACTTTTCCTTGAAAAGATTACGTACAACGATAATGGGTTTAACTCTTTGTTTGGAGTACCTTTCTTAGTGAACCGATCCTCTCGGCACCTCGTCATTTTGCCCAAATTTAATTACCTCGTTGTTCACCCGTCGCACTTTATTTAAGGAAACTCGAGAGAATACTTTTTTTTATTTATTTATTTAAATTATATAACATTTATTTAAATTAACATTTTGGTTTTTATTATTTTTTAAGTAACCCTAGAATATAAGTTTGAGATATTTTTTTAATTAACAAAACGACGTATACTTAATTACATTCAAGAATTTTAAGTTAGTACTTTAATATAGCTTGGTACGTCTAGACAAATTTAACGTAGTAGATAATTTTAAAGAACTTCTGAGTCAAGCCATTGAACTGGTACTAATTATAATTCAGTAAAATATCAAGTTTGGGTTGATGTGTTCATTATAGAGGCCAGTGGTGGCGCAGGGGCTCCAGCGGCAGCGGGACTGTGAACGCAGCAGCTTATGGGTTAAATTCCCACTCGAAGATATAAAATATTTAATATTTTAATTTCTTCGATTTGGTGTCGAGGCAATGTGCCGCTTATGCGCGATGGCCTCAGTTCGATCTCTTGCTATAAAGCCAGACGCAGTTCCATTGCGTCAGGATTGCCACGTGTGATTCAATCATGAAAATAATAGAAAATTTATATAATAAAGCACTGAAGTGCTTTTGTCTGCGCTGTCATATCGAATTAATATTGTTTCGAGCTAAATGGCAGTCCGTCCTACGAAAATATTTATACAATTTGCTTAAATAAATTTACATTTTATGTTCAATAAAAAAAATGTATCATTTTTAACTGAAGCCTCGTGCGATTGTTAATGGGACGCTTGTGCGTTCGACTCCTACTCGGGGAAAATATTTTCATTTAATCGCTTTGGTAACAAACCACAGCGTGGCAAATGGGGAACGGAAGTGTCTTATTGGGAACGGAATATGTGTGGAATACAACGGAAAGCTAAAATATATATATTCCGACTGTTAACGCAATGGTCGTTTGTTTGATTCTCATTAAAAAGAAATAATTATTTTCATTTCCCTACAGAAGAAATGAAAATAAGTCAAGACAAATCTTCTATTTAAGTAAGCAGAGACTTCTCTCTGCTACATAATCCAGTTATTGCTACGTTTTGTCATGACTTTCATTTCTTCTGTAGGGAATAAATGAAAATAATTCTTAATGAAAATCAATAAGCGAGGTAAAGTGCGAAAGTAAAAACATATTACTAACTAGTAAATTATTTACATTCGCATTTCTCGATATAAAATATTCTAATCAATTATTGTTTGACATTTAAATAGAGCAAATAACGTGGCATTTACGTTACTCGCTGTGGGCTGGCCGTCTATTATTTACGAAATATCGAGAATTGTAGCGGTTAGACAGTTCAATACGGTAGTATGGGTATAAGGTGTTTAATATTAAATACTCTTAGAAAATGGTAAGGTAACAAGAATGTGTGGGTACTGGTAAGTAGCTTTTCGTTTTTTTTTTCAGCATCACGCTGTATCACGCATATTCAGCCCTCATAGCAGGGCATATTGTTAAGCCTCTCCGTTTCCCACTTTAGTTATCAGATGATTAGTATAAGAATGTAAACCTCAAACTTTATACCATATAGCTAGATTTAATTATATAAGTTTTTTGAGCGTCTCGTCACTGTCCGTCGAATGCTGAAGGCATTGATAGTTGTGTGGCGGAACTCAACGCCGCGCTTTGCTTCGTCACCAGAGCGAGAAAGGGAAAATATTTAATATTTCTTATTCTCCAGTGGGAATTGAACCCTGTCGTATCTGTCACGTTTGTATTCGCACGCATAGAAGTAATAATCTTAATACAACTAAACAGATAGGACATGTTATATTGTTATCTCAGACAAGGGCCACTTTAGACAGACCCTTGGATCAACGTACATTGTACGTGTTAATGACCCTATGTCCTATTTTCTGTTCTTCTTATATACGTATGTTTGAATGTATGTATGTAAGGCTGTGGCACAATACCTGACTGTGAACTCGATGGTTGAGGGTTCGATTCCTACTAGAGGGATTGATTATTTAATTTATCTTCATTTCCTTGCTCTGGTTCAGTGAACCCTGAGTTCTTCCACCCCTTTTGAAAATTCTGCGAAAATCAGAGAACAGTGTCTTGACAAAAGGCTTCCTCTGCCTATGAAGGATGAAGGAAAAAGCGTGAAGCGCTTTAATTTTAGTTATTTAAAAAAAAACAAAAGTTATTGTTAATGTAATTTCTTTCTTTTTTAAATAGATATAATATTACCTTTAGATTAAAGATACCCCAAAGAAACGGAGTGTCTTAGCACTAGGTTCGCAGGTTCCCCCTACCCACCCTGCCATGTGTGGGATACAGAGTGCAGCTATAAAATAAGATACTCAGCTTATTCTGTAGCTTAATTAATTAGGAGCTGGAAGTAGACAAGAAAGGAAAACTGTAATAAATATTTATTATTTAAGAATTTTTAAAGCTTTTGCGGGCGATAAAACTCAGTAATGAACAGTAACAGTAAATAAGAAACTAAAGTTGTTTAAAATTATATAATGATTCAATGAATGTTATACAACCACGCTTTCACGCTACCTTTGAAGTTTTTAATTTTTATCCAATATTTTTTTCCCCTTTCGTCTAATTTAGAGACATTGTGCTCGTATGCTGGAAGAGAGGTGTTAGACTATATGCGGGTGTTGGTCCCCACTCGGGGGAATTAATTCGAACTAAGTTCCCTCTGCCCACGCCTACTGCTTAGGAGCTATTTATCTAATCCGATAAAAAATTCAAATGTTTTAAATATAAACATGCACCCCGTGAATCAAACCTGTGATCCATCAAGATTCGACTATTTTAATTTTTTTTAACCGATTTCTGTAAGAAAAGGAGGTTATCAATTCGACTGTATTTTTTATTTTTATTTTTTATGTTTGTTACCTCATAACTTTTGACTGGGTGAACCGATTTTGAATATTTTTTTTGTTTGAAAGGTGAAGCTTCCCGAATGGCCCAATTTTTTTTTGGTCCATGACTGACAATGGTATCTATGAGAAAATCACATAAGTCTTAAATTTGTCACGCACATACCTAATGTATGTGCGTGACAAATAGACGAATAACTCAATGTCGCGACAACCGATTTTGATGATTCTTTTTTTATTTGAAAGGATACACATTAAGGATAATTTAGTGAAAGTTTGGTTAGGTTCCGATTATGGAATCCGGTGAAAATTGAGAAAGTTTGTTTTTTTTTTGGTAAAAAATTGATTATATTGTAATAGTCACAAGCAAAAACTTTTTAAATTGATATCAGAAGGGAAATTCCTGATCGTTGCATTTCTTTTCAACCAACCTCAAAAAAGAGGATGTTCTCATTTTCAACCAACTTCAAAAAAGGGAGATTCACAATTCGCCCGAATACTTTTTATGTATGTTCTTGTCAATATACCAAAATGTAACTTTGCACAAAAATAATACCTAATTAAATAAAGTTTTACATAGGACAACCACAACCACTCGTTGACAACCACTA